>CAJUYH010000433.1:0-67338 GCA_910591685.1 Galerucella tenella | reverse complement strand
ATTTTTGTTAGTTTGAATGCTGACTGCGGCGTGGGAACATACGACTGGATTATCGTACGTGTCAGTTGTTCTGCGCACATGGGCATTTATACCTGATTTATTCAAATAAAGTATATTTATAACATTCCATTGAGAGGGCAGGCCAGAACCAAACAGTATATACTGCAAGGAAGAACGTAGTGATGACCTTGGTCATTTATTTAATATGGTAAGGGTTCGGAATGTAAATCGGTTTATTTCACGTATCATATGCAGAATTGTGACCATACTTTGGCTATGGTACTAGGGGTTGACTCGGGAGCCCCCATATCTATGGTCGATCCAATTGTGGTCGGACTCGTAGTGGCGGTGGTTGCTTAATCTGAACATATCTTTTGTTACGTGAAGCGTTTTCAACGGTTTAGGAAAAGGGAGGCACACCTCGGTGTGTTGTCCGTGGGATAGTAGGAGGTTTTAGGATATTATATGGCAACTTGGCGAGGTGACCTTTGCACTCACGTGCAACCACACAATCATTTGAACCTTCGTGAAATACTCATGCGGTGGTCTCTGCAAAATTTCTCCAAGGACTCCTTCCTATCACGGAATGCAAGAGAGATCGGTCGCTGTGTTATTGGTCGTCTTTGATGGATTACGAGCGTTATATTTACTTGCTCATTGACATCATCGTCATTATCGTCATCAGCATCAACCGGGAGTTCCACGCCGAAGTCGCTTTCACGTTTTCTATGCTCCTGTTGTATCGCCAGATCATTCAACCGTGCGATCAGTTCCCGTTTCTTTTCTCATAGATTCTCAACTGCCGTCGTTCGAATTCATCTTTCAGCTCTACCACGGTCATACGTAGCTCTGTCTTCTTCATCAATGCTTTGTATATGTTGATCACCCAGTATCTAACACTCACGTTCTACTTTATTCTACACGGTTCCACAGGTGGATTACTCAATTTTAATGGGTACAATCACGACTGAGCCCCCAAATATAGCATGGGATCGCAAGTAAAATCGAAACTCGAATGTGTAGTCAAATGCATGTTTATCTAACAAAGAGTGAATTACAATACTTTGGATCAATATTTTTGTCCTCTTTATAATAAACTTATGCCTTGTAAATTATAATTTTATATGGCCAAAGTCACCAACTGTTTTTTCCTCCCACGTACTCTCCAAAAGTGTAATTAAGCATGAGGGTCTCATCTGAAATATTCTAATGGCTACTCACAAACTAAATGATATCTAATTAATTGAGACGGTTTACTGATATTATAACGATTAGGAAATTAGGAAAATCTGCCTTTAAAATTATATCACAGACATTTTATGCATAATCACGAAATTATGTGGTACTCAATTTTCGGGGGAGTAGAGATGTATTAGTGGTTCTCGTCTTGACTGGGTACGCAATATTATCTACTGATTAAGTTCATATAAATTATTATAATACGGAAAGAGATGGAATTATCAATTATTTCCAAACAGAATTATATCACAGGAAAAGCTTTATTTAGTAGCCGTACGTTATAGTGTATAGTGAAGTATTATTACAAATCATGCAGCATAGTCGCATATTCGATGAGACCGGTCAAATGTGTGTTTATCATATGCAATTACTATGTTGTTTCTAAGAGGAATATTGGATAAATAATAAACGTTAAACAGACGATAGCGATTTTCATGAGGCTATTTGAAATTCTTGGCAGTTTACTTGTCATCGGGATGAACAATGTTTTATTCGACGTATCAGGGTACGCGAATGCCTATACCGCGAATTAATGAGATATAGGTAATTCTGATTATTTGTAATAATTGTAGGCTGGATATTATTGCCTATAATTAAATATAGTTTATTCAATTAGCTAGTTATTACAAAGGTTAAGAAATGTTACAATGATAGATGTGACGCGAAGATAGATTGAGTACAAAACGATGAGTTCGCGGAGCGTTGCACGAGGTTGTTTGTTCTGAATTTCGTGAATGACTGCCCTCCTCTCGTACCAAAATTTGTCAGGGCGACTTGTAAAAAACCAGGAGAGGGGAGCTGACGTCATTGGAAAAACTCGGAAAATTACGCTTATGTACATACTAAATTGTCGGCTTAAAATTTCCCAGATGAAAGACTCTAGACTAATAACAAACAGATGGTTTGGACAATAAATGGGAGAATACGTTTTGAGATTTCGTGGAACAGTCTAATTAAAGGTGTTTTAAAGCGGTGAAATGCCGAATGCTAATATACATGGGTTTTACGAGAGACTCTAATTTTATGATGCCCAGGTCAGAGGGACTCTGGCTCTATACACGCGGTTACAACGAAAATATACTAAAACTCAACATACTCTCCCCGTTGAGAGGGTATATACCCGATCAAAAAATAAAAAAAATAAGAGACAAAGTGAACGATGTGAACGATAAATGGTTAACTTATTCCTAAGAGTTACTACTACGAGTTTTAGTTATTTTTTTGTGTGTGAATGTTGCTGCTTGTCGTCGAGTTGAATTGGCAGCGAGGCAACCTTCTTGACGCTTCGGATGAATGTGCTATCCGCTGTTTTGACAGTCACTACTCGAGTAACACCATCTGGACCGGGATGCAGCCTTAGCACTCGACCCATGACCCATTGTAGTGGGGGCACGTTGTCTTCCTTGATCAGGACAACTGTCCCTTCTTGTATAGTTGGCTGATTCTTGGTCCACTTGTGTCGCACGGTGAGCTCGTTTAAATACTCACGTGACCATCTCGACCAGAAATGTTGGCGAACTTGCTGTATGTGTTGCCAGCTCGAGAGACGGTTCACAGGTAGATCTGTGAGTTGGTGTTCCTGCAAGCTCGTTAAAGAATCGCCAATGAGGAAGTGGCCAGGAGTTAATACGAGAAGCTCGTTTGGATCTGATGATATTGGGGTTAAAGGACGTGAATTTGAAATCGCTTCGATTTGCACGACAAAGGTATTGAATTCTTCGTAGGTAAAGAGGGTAGTGCCTACTACTCGTCGCAAATGATGCTTGAACGATTTGACCGCTGCTTCCCATAGACCCCCGAAGTTCGGCGCTCTGGCAGGTATAAAATGCCATTTGATCCCTTGGTTGACTGCAAACGTGTTGATCTGCGATTGACGTTTCTTGTCGGACAATGATGTGTGTAACTCTTTTAATTCGTTGTTTGCTCCGACAAAATTGGTGCCGTCGTCTGAATATATATCGGTGCATATCCCACGTCGTGCTACAAATCTTCGGAGTGCGGCTAAAAATGCGTTGTAAGGTCACTGATCACTTCTAGATGAACGGCTTTAGCCGCGAGACAGACAAAGATAGCTACGTATACTTTGATTTTATTCCGGTTTCTATACTTCCTTTCCTTTATGAAAAATGGCCCGCAAAAATCAACGCCGACTCGGCTAAATGGTCTTGCCTGTGTGACCCTTGAAGCAGGTAGATCGCCCATCAGGTATTCGATTGCGACTGGTTGTAATTTACTGCAGGTAAGGCATTGACGAATTACCCTTCGTACCTGGCTACGTTCGTTCAAGATCCAATATCGTCGTCGTAAGGCATATATATAACGTTGCTTGAATCCCAGCATGCATATGTGCCCGATGCTCTGTTTCGATTAAAAGGGTTGTGATGTGGTTTGACTTTGGCATGATTATAGGGTGTCGCTGTGCAAACGGCAAGAACGAATGTTTCAGTCTTCCGCCCACTCTCATTATGCCTTCCGTGTCGATAAAAGGATTCAAACATAATATTTGGCTGGCTCTCTCAAGGGGTTCTTTCTTCATGATGCAGTCGATTTCTTCAGGAAAAGTTGTTTATTATGCGATGGTTGTCTGTTATTTCGAAAGAGAGGAATACCTTGTCAAAAGGCTTGTATCTATTTGTGCCGTTTTGAAGCAGTGAGCATGTTTCCTTTCAGGTAGATCGTCCGGCGGTGGTGAAATAATTGATCCAGGCCATGCTTCTTCGGGTTTGAGTAACCAAGAAGGGCCGCGTTTCCAAAGGGACGGTCGTATAAACTCCTTGGGCATTTGTCCACGGGACACAATATCTGCGGGATTTTGCTTCGTACGAATATGTCTCCAATTATGCACATCTGTTTTTGATTGTATTTCCGATATACGATTAGCTACAAACGTTTGTAACGAGTGTGGAGAGGTTTGCAGCCAATGCAACACGGTTGTTGAATCTGTCCAGCATATAATTCGATCCAGATTGAATTGCAATGCCTCCTTCACATTAGAGACAAGTGCAGAAAGAAGTAAGGCTCCGCACAATTCTAGTTTCGGAGTCGTTGTCTTTTTTATTGGAGCAACCTTGGATTTGGCGCACAATAATTCTGTGTGAATTTCTCCCTTGTGGTTGACAGATCGCATATAAATACAAGCGCCGTATGCTTTTTCGCTTGCATCGCAAAAGCCATGTAGTTCGATACTGATCGGATTGTCGATCACGGTTTTACGATCGAAACTGAGATCATTTAATATTTGTAATTGTCTGTGATAATCAACCTAAGTGGTGTGTAGGTCTGCAGGTAGTGACTCATCCCAATCTAATTTCAATATCCAGAACTTCTGCATTAAGATCTTGGCGAATGTAATGACAGGTGCTAGGAGTCCAAGAGGGTCGAAAATCTTAGCAGTTTCAGAAAGTACAGTACGCTTTGTCACTGTTGATTGCGGTGACAATGGTTTTACTTTATACGAAATTGTGTCTGCAGTCGAGTTCCACTGCAAGCCTAAGGTTTTTATGGTCAGTGAGTCCCTAAGCAATAAATGTTTATTGATACTCTCTGCTGGTAGCCCGTCGACGATTTTTGGAGAGTTCGATGCCCATTGTCGAATTTTTAATTGACCCTGTTCAAGCAACTTGGTCAATTGATCGCGAATTTGGATGGTTTCCTCGATTGTTTCTGCACCTGTGAGAGCGTCGTCGACGTACATATCTTGCTATAATACTTCTGCAGCCTGCGGAAAGTCTTTCCCTTCGTCTTGTGCTCATTGATGTAGACATCTGATCGCTAAATATGGTGCTGGGGTTAAACCGAAAGTTACAGTATTCAATTGATATGCTTGAATCTCATTGTCGTTGTTTCTCCATAATATTCGTTGGTAATTACGATCTTCTGGTTTGACGAGGAATTGCCTATACATTTTTTCCATATCCCCGTTGATTACGAATGGGTACTTTCGAAATCCTAATAATAAAGTGAATAATTCGGACTGAATTGTGGGTCCGACAAAAACGGTCTCGTTGAGCGATATACCTGTACTGCTTTTGGCCGAGCCATCGAAGACGACCCGTACCGCGGTGGTTAGACTACTCTCTTTAAGGACCGCGTGGTGGGGCAGGTAGAATCCTGGTTCTCCTGGCTGGTTTTCGTCGACTGGTGACATATGTCTCAGATCAATGTATTCTTTTAACACTGCGTTGTATTGTGATTGGAGTTCAGGATTCCTTGCTAATTTTCTCTCCATACCGAGAAGACGTTTGAAAGCGATAGATTTGGATACTCCTAATTTGAGTTTCTTTTTGTTGAAGGGTAATGCTACACAATAGCGGCCATCAGGATTACGAGAAGCGTGTCGTTTGAAATGTTTTTCACACATTATTTCCTCTTCGGTATAACGGTTCTCAGTTTGGACTTCCTCGATCTCCCAAAATTTATTTAAATCGAACTGTAATTCGTTTGTCATATGGCACGAATGCGATTGCGATGATTCTTTCGATGGAGCACTCCCCCCGATGACCCAGCCGACTTGAGTTTTTTGCAGGTATAGATCTGGACCCTCCGGAGGGGACAAGTCTAGCTGCCCGACACATAGCAATGAAAAGGCCGTACCTGCACTTATGAGAATATCAACTGGAGCAGGGGGATGAAACTCCGGATCAGCAAGTTTGAGGTACTTTGGAATTTTTATCGCGCTTCGATCGATCGATTGGTTTGGTACAAGTTGAGAAATCGTTAGAATGGTTAAGAATGTGAGCGTTCGTTTATAACCATTTGTGCGTGATCGAATTGTTGCAGTGACGGTACTCTTAGAAATCGTTGTGAGGGTATTAAGAGCCCCGACAGGCATAGAACAGGCCTTTGTCTTTAATCCGAGAGTTTTTGCCATATTTTCTGTGATAAAGTTGGACGAAGCGCCCGTGTCGATTAAACTCCGGCAAGGTATTGGTTTTTGTTCTTTATTTATAATATCGAAAACTGCAGTGACCATAAGCTCGCTTGTTGACGAATTTACGACTAACGCGATGGTTTTGGAAACATTATCTGCCTTATTGTCCACGGCTAGTCATGCTTGTTGAGAGTTTATTGCTTGGGTCTCTGTCGACTCTTTTGTTTGCCCATTCGATTGCCTGGGCTCGCGTGAGTGGTGTAAAAGGGTATGATGCCGCCCGTTGCATTTTCGGCATGACATTTCGGACGTACACGTGTTGCAACCGTGCCCGCGCCTAAGGCAATTAAAACACAAGGATGTATTTGCGGCGGTTTTGTGACGTTCTTCTGTAGATAACGCTTTAAATTTATCGCAGCGATATATAGGGTGTGACTCCGTGCAGAAACCGCAAGATGTCTGCGATGATGACGCGTTTTGATCGCCCGATGTATTGGAGGTGGCAAAGGCCTGCACACGAGTCGTTTCTGCCTTTCGCGTATTATTATATTGTCTTTGTCCGCTTGATTGTTTGACCGAATTCTCCTTTGTGCTAGAGAAGTCTACGCAGCTTGCTCTCTTCTCAAGAAACGATAAAAGGTTTACATAACTCGGCATTGTATTGTCAGGTAAAGTTAATTCCCATTGCTACGCGGTATGTCTTGAGACCTTCATTAAAATAAGGTCGATGAGAGGAATGTCCCAGCTCGCGACCGGTGCTCCTAGAGTTTCTAACGCTCGAACATGTTGCTGAATTGTGTCGATTAATTTACTAATGTCAGCCGGTGAATCCTTTTGCAGAGTTGGATATTCACGAAGCTGGATCCAATGACGGTGCAAAATCCGTCGAGTACACTCGTATTTTTTCTTCAGTATGGACAGCGCGATATCATAATTGGCGTCTGTGGTTTCCAGCGATTGGATCGACTACGCGGCATTCTCTGATAACGACAAACGTAGATACTGCAATTTTCGTACAGGTGCTAACTCCTCGTTTTTGTCAATAAGTGATGAAAAGATATCAAAAAATGATGCCCAGTTTTCCGGTGTGCCATCGAATTGTGGTAATGTTATTGCAGGCAATGTTACCGACGGCGTTTTCTTTATTCCCGGAGAAGATACCTGCTGAATTTGATTGCTGGCCTCCCATTCTTTGAGATATCTTCGAACGCGAGCAACGGTTAAATCATAACTCATTTGAAGATCTTGGCGTTTGTTAACTTCTGAATTATCGAGTTCTTCAATTTCATCTTGAATATTCGGAAAACGAGCAAAGGTTTTTTGCAGCGAGTCGTACGCCGCTTGTACATAATACGGGTCGCGTTCTGTTTTCCCAACTTCCCATGAATCGAGTATTTTCGTAAAGTTTGTGATTGTAGCTTGTATGTTGCCTCTTTTGCGGCGCAAGGTTGTTAACATTTTCTCTTTAGATGACATTTTAATAGGATGCGATACGATAGGAGAGACTTGAATAGGATGGGTAATTGACGATTCGATTACTTAACGAGCTTACCTTTTGGTTGCAAGAAAGTGGTTGACGATTGGCGATGGTGTCACAGGTAGCGTCCCTCGTGAAGATCCAGCCCTTGATGTTCTCTATGGCCGTTGAATAGGTATGCTCGTATAGATGAAGAGATTGTTTTTTGATTTGTCACGCACGGCGTCGACTACTCGAATAATTGTCCGATGATTTCACACACTTGTTTTTTATGACTGGTGCACTGTAGAGAGTACAAAGTCTCGAGATTGACCACAATTGTTCATATACAGCACTGTGATTTGTTTCTTTTCATATATCCGGCTCGAAGAACCAATGTTTTATTCGACGTATCAGGGTACGCGAATGTCTATACCGCGAATTAACGAGATATAGGAAATTCTGATTCTTTGTAATAATTGTAGGCTGGATATTATTGCCTATAATTAAATATAGTTTATTCAATTAGCTAGTTATTACAAAGGTTAAGAAATGTTACAATGATAGATGTGACGCGAAGAAAGATTGAGTACAAAACGATGAGTTCGCGGAGCGTTGCACGAGGTTGTTTGTTCTGAATTTCGTGAATGACTGCCCTCCTCTCGTACCAAAATTTGTCAGGGCGACTTGTAAAACGGTTTGAGATTGTACTTTTTGTCCATTTACATAATATACTTAAGTGTTGTGCAATTCAATATGCGCAACTGCAACACTCTCGTTATGTGACCATTAAAAACCCGAAAATCGAAGTTGTAACTCTTACATGACACCGTGTTATACTCAATTGGTGAATCAAATGTAATTACTCATTGTAAATCGTATGTTGTGGGTGTATAGGGTTGAACTCATTTAGACTTGTTGAAGTTTAACAATTACTTTGCCTAACTGCGAGACGAAACTAATTGTATGATCTGTATGCATGGATGATCGAATGAATTCACTATGTACCACTTCATTCAATCGAAATGTTATTCCGACACACATCATGCACTATTACCCTTGACACACGAATTCGAAATGGTCTCATAAGGCGTTGTTCACTCCAAAATTTAGCATGAACATGAATATTTTTATGCTGAGTTATTTAATGTACAGACATTCTAGAACTAAGTATCTAAACTCCCATGCTAATCATAAACTATATCGTACATATAAGGCCAATTTATTTTGCATCGAGCTGAGTGCAGAAACGTCAATCGCTTGGTTCAACTCACTATGTTATGGTACATACCTACTGAGACACTTCAACATCGATAACTTACTCATTTATTAAATTCATCGTATATACTCAAACTCAAATTTATATTGTTCAGTCATTGCGTAAACCCAAATGATTCTTAAAACTCACACGACTATAACTCATTTACTATGTCAGCACTCAAAGATTTACTGTAATCATTTCATTTGAATCACTGCCTTACATCAATTTTCTTTTTATACAGTTACATTACACGATGATAAGTATATTTTCTAATGAATTTAAGTATAAAATTATTTTTAATCTGCGAGCGAATTGTCTCAGGTATTTTATCAAATTCGACAACATATATAACAAGGAGCATACCAAGCACCAACATTTATATAGATGATCAAGAGTTTGGAATCATCGTGATTTCATATTTCAATATTTTACTTCAATATAGAAGACATGGAGAACGATGGAATGCAGAAAGTGGGGGCAAGATTGTGGATAAGTGAATATTTACGCATGAGGAACTGAAGAATCGTTTCCTCTCAACAATTGATTTCTTACAGTTCGATGAGAGGATAAAAAGTGTTAAGAGACACTGCGGTACACTGAATCGCTCGTTATATTTTTAAATATTTATATCTTATAAGATAATGTATTTTTCTTCTAAAATTTTTCGCTATGTAAACACTGAATTATGCATGATAAAACTCATTAATGTTGATCGAATAAATTATGTCGGATTACATAACAATGCTACATTCCCTTATGAATAATAAAATACTTGCCTTAATTGTCGTATATGCACGGCTTTCAGCTGGACTTGATGTTCGTCTGTGATTTTCTAATGTTTTGTCAATCTCCTCGTGCCATCTTAAGACATCTTCCTGCAACGTATAATATAATAATGCAAAGTATATCATAATAATCACTTGGTTATATAGATATCCCACATTCATAATCATCAATCTGCAGTTTATTTAAATGAAACTTCTGTGCTGACGGTAGGCCCAACCTGAAAAATTTGAAAATATATTGCATAAACTAAAAAATCTGCATGACGTAGAAATATTTCCGTCCGGTCTAGCTGAATCTGTGTGTTCTTGCACGGCTTTAAAATTCAATTTGAAGTTAATAACGAGAGAGAATAACCACTTCTATCCTTTATTTATCTTTCTTCACTTGTTTTTTCGAACATTGTCCTCACTTCAACTAACCGAAAATAAGTACCGCTACAAAGTCTATAGTGTGAATAGAGGGAGGAAGCCCAAAACGTGCGATCACATTTTCGTTGAAAAGAATTTCCATTTTCCTACTCGTTTTTTCTAGTATAGGAAACATAGGGAAACTCTCTGGAACTTGTTAAAAGAAAGAAACTTAAGGAATCTGTGTCTCTCTATCTAACTCACTACATGCTCCGAATAATAGCGGGGTACAATCTCACGTTCTTATATTATAAGTTCACCTAAAATATGAAAATTTTCATCGAATAATATTGTTTTTATTGCATATATTGTTAATGTTAAACTTGTATTCCGCCGAAAACATCCTACTGCTGAAAGTTACCCACAGTGAAGAATCTCCATAAAAAGGTTCTGATATCCTCTATTACAGTGCCATAATTTAATATAAGTACTTTTGATAAAAGCGGCTTCAATATCGAAAGTAGCGCCAAGTACACGCCCGTAGTAATTTCAATATTCAAATGCATACCTGAACTTGGCACTTTTTGCACAGCGAAGTGATTTTTACAAAGATTTCTGTAACCGCATCGGTTATCTTGCGACTTAGACATACTCATCCTTAGGATCTACTACTACCCCACGAATATCTACGTTTTTAAATGCTTTAAATCGCACACTATTTTGCGCTGTGAACTCCTCGGATTTTACGTTTAGATATGAAAACGGAGAGATTCCAACAAAGTCTAAAACTACAAGAATTTGTTCGAAGTTATTTTAGTGGTTTGCTCCACTATATAGAGATCTCTTTCAGGTTGATATACGACATCTAAAGCAGAAATATTTAAATCGTGATTATAGTCACATATAACTTAGATATAGCTTGGGCATTGCATGGATGTACAAATAATTATTGTCGCACGTTCTCGACTGAATGACGAAAGCGTCATTTGTTTCGTTTTTGTAAAGAAGGACAGATGACACTTTGATTTGCTGACTGAGTTGATCAATGTAATGAAAGTCGGATCATCAAATGCTGCTGAGTTCAATTCAGTAAGTGTTTACCATTTTTACCAATCCATGAGCGTCAATGGTTGTCAGCTCGTTGCCATTGTAGAGACAATATTGTGAATGTAGAAGTGATTGATCCAGTGTATTCAACCACTGAATTGCACACTGAATTCAAAGTTATCTTTCAGGAAATGAAGATAACGCTGACAGGGATGAATGTGTTGACAGTAAAGAAGACTGAATCGAGTACGTGCTCACACTTGAGTCTTCATCGACAAAAATGAAGTTACAAGGCACACTAAGCATAAGAGAGTAGTGAAAATTATGTCATATAACGTATTGACGACGAGTTGTGTAATTGTATGGTGATAACTGCAGAGTTGCGCACGGTCTCAACATTTACGCACCATCACTACTAGTACAAGAAAATTAATGTGCTGTCAGATTTTGCAACCTGACGACATGGTGTGAATTTTCAACAATAATATTATCGTCTCGAATCTGTTGTTTGGCAGTCCTGTTTTCAAAAATTTGGTGTTTCATTTCAAAGTTAGTATAATACGTACTTGTTTTTTGTTGAAGAAAGAGTTAGTCACGTGCATCGAAGGTAAGTCTAGAAATATTGACATCTTTGAGTGATCATAGAGGTCAACATCCATATAGACATTGAATAGCGGTGCACCATTAAATTTCAGCAAAGTTCCCACTAATGGAGTTATGTCCGTTGGTGCAGAAGATTTCGGTGATAAATAGCCACCCAGATTTTCCAGCAAATTATACACTAAAAATGAATATATGTGTAACTTCAAAAATTTGATAAAAAGGAAAAGATGGTTTCTGAAAATTGAAAGGTCAAATTATTATTATCATAATTATTTGTAGTATAGAACATGATACGCTAATTATTGGCACATTTGTTATGTGTTCAACTGTATTTCTTAGTTCTTGTAAGATTGGACACTTGTGACGTGTGCTTTGCGGATTTTTTTCCCATTTTGGCACTGAAATTGGAAGTATCCACATCTGTAGAAAGATATGCGATAATTCCGCAAAATTCATATGATACAGCTCGCCATTTTTAGTCTACTGGCCAATCGTTTCCGCAAGTAAAATTTGCTTTATGAGAACAGGAACATTAACACTGTCTTTGCGAAAAACTGGATAGTATATTGTTATGAAAAGTTCAATAATTTGGATCTACTTTTCAATGAATTTATTGACTATGTATTGGAAATTCTAATGGATTAGATACTGTTATCATTTCCATATTGGCTATGTTTTTATGAATGTTATCAATACCTCTACTAAGAGGACTGAAGCGTTTGCGAACTTGGATTTCATATCATCGATCCATAATCGTTTTAAAATGGGTTCATATTTGGACTAAGAATGGCGCCAACCTTTTTATTACTTTGAGGACGAGAAAAACAGAATGCAAATCAGGTAGTTCCGTGTGCCGTAAGCAGAGCTATGTGACGTACAGGATGTATCCATACGCGCTCAGTATCTTCCAATCACAACTTGTACTTACCGTAGAAAATTTTCAAGGTGTATTTTGGAAACCAATCGAGCTATTCTCTGATAATAGACGATGTCAGTCCATCCCGAGTTGATGAATCTTAACTTGCCACTTTTGGCTGAAAAAGTCTCGTACACTTGCTACAATTCAACGTAGCTCTAAGGTTGCGATTGCCCATAATATAATGTTTCAGTAAATTGCAGGAGTAACTTGCAGGCTGGACTTCCATCGCTATTACGAAGCTACCGTTACCGCGAATTAGTTATGTGTATGAGGGGCCCGAATTCGCCCGTTGTATGAAAATTGAAGTATGGTCACAGCTCTGCTTTGATACACGAAATTAGCAGATGTACATTCCTTGTTCTTGCTATAATAATAACAAAAACGCTGATACGTGTCTTCTTTGCAGTATATACTCCGTGCCTTATATAAATTGACCGGCGAGTAGTATGACAATATTTGTGACCATCCTGAATCCGAATTTCGATGTTATATTCAAAACGATCTAGCAGTTTTTGAATTATTAGTTAAGATAATGAAGATAATTTAGATTTGATAATTCAGATAATCTGGATAACCTAGATAATTTAGTTTAGAAAATTTGGATAATTTAGAAAATCTAGATAATCTTGATAAGATAATCCAAATTATCTAAATTATCTGGATTATGAAAATTATCTAGATAATACTATCAAGATTATCTAGATTATTCAAATTTTTTTATCTAAATTATCTATCTATCTATATATTTATTTATCTATATATATTGTGATGTGGTGGATTTTCCACCCATCACTTTATCATACCGATCCGGAGAAGCAGCGAATGAATGATGAAAAGAGTGGTTGAGAACGGATGAATGCGTGAGAATTGTGAAGTTGAATGCCGTCGCAAAATAGAGTAGCCGAAGCGAACCCATCCCGGAAGATGATCACGTGAGTGATATCGGGCCATTCCGTATTAATCCGAATATTGGGACAATGAGTGATACCGAAGAGATGGGGGAAATAGGCTGTTGCTGGGCAAGAAGAAATGAACAACGAGGCACGAGACTTCACTTCCGTGGGCGGCTTGGATAAGTGTGGACAGTGGTGACCATTATGGGTCAACTAATTCCCCTTCGGCCCTGGTGATGCTGCAAAGAAGTGATCATGCACGGTGTTGGTGGTACGGGTGGTGTACCACGTAAGGCTATCAACATCAGGATCACCCCATGGAAGTCAACAGGGATGCCCAGCCCCAGGTATCCCATACGGATGTATGGATGATAGTGTATAAACTGAACTGAAAGCAATGGACAATCCGGTATAGTGAAATTGAGTATAAGTGAACTCCCGTGGGAGATTTGTACAAGTAGATGTAAGCAACGTAATTGTAAAACGAGTATAAGTGAACTAAACTATGAATGATCCGGAAGAAAATAAGGGGAAGCGAGCTGGAAAGTAAAATTGTGAAGAATTAAATGGGACCTAGTGAAAATAAAGGAAGATGAGTGAAAGTGAGATGTGATTGAAAATGAACAGGTGCGAAGTGGAGAAACGAACTGAATAATATGAGCGTGGTAAAGTGAGATGACGATAGTATTTGTATGAGAACGTAAGTTAGCAGTAGGGAAGTATGGAAGAGGAAGATATATGAAGAATGGAATGAATATGTTAAAGTGTGATGGGTTATGAATATTACTGAGAGTTGAGTGAAATACATGTGTATACGAAATAGAAGAATGTTATTGTGTAAGAAAGAATGTATGGAACAAAATGTAAGAGCGTGAGAGAACAAAATAGAGATTAAATTTATATAGGGAAAAGAATGCATGAGAAAGATGTAGGAATGATGAGTGCGAGAGAGAGAGTGAATGTCAACAACGAGTATGATTTGCGTGAGTCCGGAAAGTGTGAAGACAAGCGTTCGACAAATTCCTTGCATTGCAGTAGGCCCGTCAACTTCTATGACCTTAAAATAAACAGAAATAAATAAGATCATTGTAATTTCGAATTGTTTTGGAAATGTTATACGGACCATCTGTCCTTGAGATTTATCTATAAATTTAATTGATTGAATAATAAATACTACTGTTGATTTGAATAGAAAAATGAGTGTGTAACACGAAATAGTTACATATATTTGGTAACAGGTTTCCCTAGGACATACAAAATAGCTAGGGTGGCATCCCTTAAAATGATAAGTGATGCATAACGTTGAGAGCATTGTCAATGTCCAGGGACGAACATTGGCGCTTTCGCAATATATATATATATAAATAGATAGATGGATAGAACAGATACCCTTGCGCCCAGTAAACCGTCTGAACGCGTCAATGAACGCGTTTAAAAAAGTAAATGTATAATTTTTCGGGGAAAAGCGTTCAACTTGAACACTTCTAATTTTGAAATTATTTATATATTGAATTATATAACTTCTGTCGCTCAAACACCTAATGATTTAATAGCACGGGTAAGATCGGTAACGTTTCTGAGATATTTATGGTCTTTACGAGGACCTCTTTCTTTTATAGACGTAATCTCTATATGTAGTTTACACTCCGATATGCGGTTTTTTTTATTTCCGATTGCCTTTAAAAGGTTTTTCCATGTTTGCCAAATATATTTCATACATCAAGCTATTTACAATATAATATTTGTTAGTTTTCACTGATAGATCGGTTATAAGGTTTCTATTGACGGTAATTGTAAAATCACCATAACACCATCCGTTATGCAATTGATCACTACGGGGCATTAGTGCCCGGACAGTAACAATTTCCAGTGGCGCAGTAATTCATAAGTGTTACCACATAAGTTGAGCCCGCGCATTTCAATCATGCGTTGTTAGATTTTTCTATATGTCCAGGTCATTAAGCATATTTGAAATTTGGCACGATTCATAATTTAAGCAATATTATGGATGACGCAGCATTTCGAGCATTTACTTTGATTCTAGTATAAATTTCTGTTATAGATGGCTTGAACTAAGACTTCAAGTATCGATGTTCAATAGACTAACGATACGTCTCTCTATTCAAGTCTTCTTCAATTTCACTAATAACAACTTTGTGATGAATAATATTCTGCTATATGACTGTCCCATAAAGTATATATTATGTGTTCATTGTTATGGTACGTATCGATATAGTATGAGTTCTTATGAACAAAAGATTAACTACGTGTACTTTGCCTTACCTGGCATGAAGTCAACATCCTTCTCACCATGTGCTACACAACTTGCATAAAAGAGTCCCAATTTTTCGAAAATTCCGACCATTTTTCCAGTGTCGTTTGCTAAAATTACTGAAATCAAAATGATACATAGTTTAATACCATTCAGATACTATTCACTCGTACATTTTTCTGGCACAAAGATTAAAAACGGATTGAAATTGTTCGAAATTAGGGAAATCTAGTGAATGGTGTAAATACAGACAGCGTTCTCAGTATTTATGATTCAGAATTCATAAACCACGTATTGTAAAAAGATAATTCATTACGAAACAACGATACTTTGAAACTGATGACACCACTCATGTGTAGAAATATAGTTATGAATGGTTATATTGTTACGTGCTGGGCCCCGATTTTATATTGGAAATGATTAAAGAACAAAATAATCATAAATAATTATGTTTTTTTTATGTGTAACTCAAACGCGAAACCTTTTCACAATATAGTTATTACTCCATTCTTGTACCTAAATGATTGGGGCACTGAATAAATTGTCATCGCGTAGTTGTGCATATAGGAGTACTAATAATCAAAACTTTGTGTACAAATACTCATAGATAATAAACAATCATGTTGGTAACTGGCGGTACAGTATATTACATGATGAGTTGAGCGTTAGCACCCAACGATTTATCACGGGACAATGATGATAGTATTTTTCGATACACGTGTGAGATGCTCATATTTATTTTTTGAATGAGGGTAAAGTCGGGTGAGATGGCCGGCCGGGAGAGATGGCCAACGGCTAAAACATTAACTAGTTGGCCGTTTGATGGTGCTACCTGCTCTTCCCGGCAATGAACACTTCTAAGTGAGCACAGCCAGTGTGTTTTTGTTTACGTGGAGGTCACATTAAAGCGCCCAAAAAATAAAAACAATATCACGTGCTTACAAAATTTTATAATAGTTTCCTGCAACTTTATTCTGTGAATATTTAGGAGGAAATTTACTACCGGTTTCAACATATTAGGTGAGCACAACGTTCATTAGATAATTCTAACCTCAGACAACAGTTTAAAATACGCAGTGGGTTTTGTTTGTCACGTTCACCATCTCTCTAGAGCATTTAGAAAATATGACCACCAAATAGTAGGGATATATGGCCATATATTTTTAAAGTGTGTTTTTTTACAGTTCGCCGTAATTTCCAAAAATGCCAACGAAGTATAAAAGAAAGAACTCAAATCGTGGAAATTATACTGAAGAAAATCTGCAGAGAGCAATTGAAGCTGTCAGAAACGGTTTTTTTGTGAACGGTGCTTCAAAAAAGTATGACATTCCTAGGAAAACTCTTGTAAGAAAAATAAAAACTAATGTGTCGACAACTGGTAAAATGGGACCGGATAGCATGTTGGAGGAGGTGAATGAAAATAAATTGGTGCAGCCTATTAAAAAGGCACAAAAATTCGGTTTTCCTATGACAGTACCAGATGCTCGGAAACTTGCCTATAATTTCGCAGAAAGTCTACAAATCCATCACAAGTTCAATAAAGAAAAAGGATGTGCCGGTTCCGATAGGTTTAGGTTTTTTTTTAGGAGACATCCCGACCTATCTATTCGCAGGGCTGAGGGTGTATCTCTGGGCGAGGTGAAGGCATGAATCGTTCAGATGTGGGAAATTATTTTAAACTTCTGCAAGAAACACTTGAACAAAATGAGCTTTTCGACAAACCTGGGTGCGTCTATAATGTCGATGAAACAGGCTTTCAATTAAATAACCGACCGGGCTATGTTTTAGCCGAAAAACGAGCAAAGGATGTTGTTACAGTGACATCAGGGGAAAAAGGAGAGACAATCTCGTGCATAACTTGCTGTAATGCTGAGTCTGTATTTTTAAAGGCAAGATTTTAAAAACCGAATGGACTGATTCGATGCCATCCTATAGACATGTTGATACAGAACCTCGATGTACAACTCCAGTGGAAGGAACATCTGTTCCAGATTTGAGTCCTGGAAAACTGTTGGATCATATTAATCCCACACCCAAACTAGTTGTTTCTGCCAAAAAACGAGCAAAGACCGTTGCTACCTTTTTAACTTCCCCTGACCACATTGCGATTGTGAAAGTAAGGTCCGCAAAAAAGGCTAAACGACCTAAGAAGGAAATTCAGAAACAAATAATTCGTCAAAAAAGGAAACGTTCACCTTCGCCAAGTTGTGATGTGGAGGAGAATATAGAAGTTCAGTATGAAGGGGACAGTGATGCCCTGTCTGAGGTGGATGAAACTGAATGCGTAGGATGCGGAGAAAGCTATAGCAACACTAGAAAATGAAGATTGGTTGCAATGCATAATATGCCCGACGAGGTTTCATGAAAATTGCTCTTCCTATTTAAACACTTGCCAAAATTGTGGTAAAACTACGTTTAAAAAAAGCAAAATAGTTGTTAACGACAATGTTTCAATTTTATTCTCATGAATAGTGTATAACTTTTACGTTTTTCTGTTTTATTTTCATTTTTATATTGTAGCCATTTCTCCCTTATTGCATTGGCCAACTGACCCCACCGAACGGAGATAGATGGTCATATACAGCTATTTTTTAAAATAAATAATAAAAAAAAACAAAAGTATTTTAACCGTATTTATTTACTTACCTGTTCGGATAATAGGTAAGCAATTACAAAAACCAATTATAATCCCTATAAACCTCACCCAAAATTTACAGGCGCCTACTTTGCAAAACAGTGGCCATCTCACCCGGCTTTACCCTGATTAAATTCAAAAAATTAGCAAAATGTAACCTTAATTTTTGTTTGTAATTGACCTATGATCATCGTAAGCAGTTCAACAGTGACGAACAAGCATTCATCACCTGGCATTAAAATATATTTCATCTTATTGACCATCTCAAATCAGTTATTTTATTATTAATGTTATTGTTATATACAATTTCGATTAATTGCAAATACGTTTAATGAGTAAAAATTATGCCGCAATTAACGTATAAGATTGTATACTGTACTTGTGAGGTTTTTTTTTCAGTTTTGAGAAAAACGAGATTAGATCAGCACCAACAAAACTGCACGTGTATGTTGCATCTAAGTCTCATTAATAGCTGAAGTTAATGATCAGAGTTCACATCATGAACCGCCAGTAAACCCATCTGTCACCGGGTTCACTTTCATAGGATGTTAGGAAGTGTGGATCAATAATTCTACCACTCTTATTCTAATCACTGAAGTGTTTCTTCATGCATTCATGTAATCTATCTTATCACTACATTGGATATTGTTCGGACCTGGATCGATAGTCTCATGCATTATAACATATAAAACTATTTTATTCAAACTATACAATTTTATTTATCGACATGCATAGGCCGCTGACACGAGTCTAAAATGTGATTGTGTGTTGCAACATACTCGTCAGTATGCATTGTAGAATATAATATTTCAAATAGTCCACTATTGAGAAACATTCATGAATAATATTCGTTCAACATGTTGACTCACGATCATATTTTGCACTCTTTGATTTTCATAATCAGTAATGATACACGAATGAAAAAGTTACCTAAATCATAATCACTGACAGACAATTAGAATGTCACAAGCTCGTCTTATTTTAGCTTTTTCGTATGACTTTACTTTCAGGTCAATTGTCTATTGATCAGCGTCTGCAAACGCTCAAGCATTTTTCAGTCGCCCTCGATTTATCAACTATGTGAACTAGTGTTCTAGACATAACTATTTCGCATTTCAATTACACATCAAATCATATTAATCAACGTAAATAAATAAAGTTATTATTCGTGTATAATAACATTACTCATTACTTTTTGAAACGAATACTACATCTGCAATACAAGTGCCATAGCGGATAATAATAATCATTAATTAAATCATTATCATTATGAATTATAAACCTCACAGAGCGAATCCTGGCTTGAACAAAATTTCCATTACAAGAAATATAATATGCAGATCGGCTTGTCTTATATGCAAATAAATTCAACCACCCAATAATATTACTGTGTCAAATGTAATACACTTACTTCGAATTTGTCGATTGATGTGGCTTTGTAGTATACCAAAGTTAGAGCTGGGATGGTGAGGTTCTCGATCATGAAAGTTGCCACAAGCGAATTGATAAAAGTCATTGCATGGATCAACATCTCTATTCATGAGTGCCACCATTCTTTTGGATGCTTCTCGACACGCCCTCGTTTCGCATACACCGTATTGTCCGTCCCGTTCTCTAATACACGCCTCGTCCTGGACCATGATAAATAGAAGATAATGTAATTATTTTTCTTCGAATGCGCACGATACTTGTGGATTAAATGAATAATTATTGATTTGTTACCCAGTAAACACAACTATATAATTACAATATATTGTAAGTTGATGTGAAGTTGATTGTGAAGTTGATGGCATGTTATCATTATAATTAGGTCATTTTTCTATGATATTGACATGATAAATGACATAATAAGTTCACTATTTTACATTTAGAGTCAAAATTATTCGTAAAAAGGACAGGATTTAATCGTCAACTACATATTATGAATTACGATTGTTGTCAATTGTTGAGTAGTTTACATAATTGTCCTCGTCCTGCGGTTCTAGTCTACTGCTGGCGACTATTCCTTTAATGAGATCTTATTGTGCTATGAATATCGTTCTTTATCTACACTTGATTAACAGGGAATAATTCATTTTTGCAGTATTCATTGCATAGAAGTTCAGAGGTTTTAAACGTTGAAAAAAATCAATGTTAAAGTCAGTTTCGAGGTCCGTTATACAATTAGTCATTACTTTATTGTAGTTATTGTATTATTTACTGAGTATCACACGTATTCAAATACAAATATGAATTTTCCAATACAATCCATCAAAATCAGAGTAAAAATCGTCTATAAAAAAAATATACTTTTAATGCAACTCAATTCTTGTATCCTTAAAAATATGTAGTAAATATGGTGTGTGAGAATAATGTGCACGTCAACTCACTACCAGTATACTATTAATATATTTCAATTCTTATGTTTTAAGATAAAAGTGTATTTAATGAGCCTCGTATATACAACGTGCGTCTATCGGAGTCAACGATTCATTGCGGTGTGTGTGTGTAGCGTTACGCATTGTCGATTATTCGCGCTCGCGTGCACAAAACTGAAATTTTGACTATCAACCGAGGCGCGGCGATATCACCTGGGTATTCGGTGATCGAAAATATATGTAACAATGGGCTACATAGATTATCGTATATATTTTAGAAATTAAAAAATATATGTCGAAAAAGTATTCTACCGAAAATGTCTAAACATATATAGTCATTGAAAAGTCACATTTGGGGTTGCGTTTCTGGAAGGACGCTATTTAATTTTTAGATATGTAGGGGGGGGAGGGGGGTCAGTGTAAGGTTAAAGCCAAGTTTGTGAGGTCGTCATCCTTGTCCCACGGCCGCCATCTTGGTAAATGGTGTTGAAATGGTTTTCACGGTTTATCTCCTGAGCTATTGGTCTCACAAAAAAGTCTATTGACATTTTTTGTTGCAAATCGAATTATCTATAACTTTGGTCCAGTAACTTTTTGTTGTAGAATTATAAATAAAAAAGTTATATGCGAAAATCTAAACAGAAATTTGAGAAAAAATTTTTATATTTCGATATAACTTTTTTTTTAATCATTTTACGAAAAAATGACATCAGACCATTTTTGTAGATCGCGTTTTGCGAAACAATTTTAATAAAAAACAATTCTTAATTGATTCAAGAGTTAAGGTTTTACAGCGCTGCGAAGCGAGTGCTGTTTTTCAGTACTCATAACTATATGTATGTAAGGAGCATGAATCGATCCTTTTTTTTTGGAGGTCCGTATGCTTTGAGGAGATTTCGTTACTTTGAGGAGAGGGCCGGTAATTTTTTAGTGAAATACGCATGTTTCGAGGAGATTTCGGATTTTACATGAACAATATGATTTGACGCTTGTCATGTTTGATGATCGCCACTAGTAGGTGGCGACACTTCCGTTATAAATTACTTTTTATAACCAATTTATAACGTTATATAACGTTATATATGTTATAAATGAACATGAAATGATGTTATCATGTTTATAAGTCATTTTTTTTATATAGATGCATAACAGTTTATTTATCGAAAATTTAATGAAACAAACGAAAAAATTTATATATATTTATATAAAAACTCCTCAAATCATGCATTATATAAAAATATTATAATATACAAGTGGTAATAAAATCTGAACCAATGCGCATCTTCTTCATTCATTGTATAGATTGCAATAAATGTCTACTGCACATGATGCAGCCTATGTCAATCATCCTGCATAATTTGTGCCTCATGATGTGAACATTTAAATATATAGATATTGATAAATATTATTAATTATGAATATATGAATAGAAATCATGGGTATAGGACATTCAATATCAATAATCAGATTGATAAAGCTTAACTTCGCCATTGATTACAAATAAATTAATTAACAAATTTATTTTCTATATGAAATCAAAGTCGATATTTCATATAACACTTGCGTAGAACCGCCGGGTTAGGCACGGTCATACAGAATCATTAGCTTTATATACATCCAAAGAGTAAGAATCGGCTGATCCCATAAAATAGTATATGACACTTAGGCAAGAAAAAGTCGACAAAACTCGGGTAGATTCGCCGCCCGAATGCAACACTGCTTATTCGCCACTCTTGTACCATAACACCCTATTGTTGATTGCATTAGACTACTGTTTGTTGTTTCAATCAATAATATGATGAATTACTTTCAATTACTTACATTGGTTTCTATAAATATTGAAGACATGGTATCGTGCACATATTTTACAGGTGCAGATAACAGTTTGAATTTTATAGATCAACCAATCCGCAGATTATGCGTAAAATATATATTTTATATATATTTACCGCATGATTTAGGCCGTATTTGAAATAATATAGCATCGGGGATGAATATAAATTGGCATTTTTATGTTTCGTTTCAAGCTACACTCATGCTTAATAAAATAAAAATGATGGAATATAAATGAAAATGGTAGGTTAATGTTTTTAACGTTTATCAATCAATTGGAGGAGCATATATGAAACAATAATTGGCCATGTTATCATATTTGCTACAAACTATACGTTACTTCAAATATTATTGTATCAATTACTTATCAAAATTTACACGGCGACTTTCTTACGGAAGTTTTAACAATATCATGCAATGTCATTTGAAAACGGGAGAAATACCTATAGGATTGTATCATGCAAATAAAAAGTCTACTAATGCGTTTATTCCCAATTCAGTGAATATATTTTTATGAATATTCGCCACATGTAAATAAGAATAAATTACAAGCCTAAGAAAGAAAAGATTTACTTTCATTTTACTTGAATCTCCTCATAATATGCAAAAAATTAAAATTCTATATTTATATATAAAGCATGACATGGGCGCTGTATAATATAATCTTACATTGTTGTTTGTTAGAATAGTGCGAGCTCCTTTTTTTGCGCATCATAAAAGTGAGTGTTCGGTCATATGCGCATCGAGAGATTCTTTCAAATTCTCGCGATAAATTTTCTCAAGCCTTTTTTTTTGTAAACATATGTATCTTTGCATAAAACAAATCGTTCTCATACTTTCTGAACAAATTCCGCAATATGTTCGCCAAATGTGCTAACACATTTCTGTCTATTGTGCTCACTCGTCTTGTCTTAACCTTTTCTTATTTCTATCGCAACCCTTTCCTTACTTTATGACTCCTTGTTCTCTTTTTTCTATCTTCAACATTTTCCACGGGTATTTATCCTTATCTTTTTCTTGCATCTTGAGCCTTTTGCGCGTTCCTTAACGTTTTTTTTTGTCTTCTTTCCATCTCTACTCATTTTTTCTGAAACCAGCTCTTCTATATATTTGCCAATTTTCACTCGGAGCAGTCAGTATTTTTCACATCCTTCAACGAATCTACACCCGCGCTGAACTTGTTTCTCATCCAAGTTCACGTACATTTGATTTGACAACCTCTTGTCAAATTCATCAACGAAGTGGAATAAATTGAAATTTGTTTTTTTTTGCATCATTGTTGAAGCAAAATAAAAATTATAACGATTTCGAAACGATGTTTTCATTGGTTAAGTTCCATAATGAAGAGCAGATGGTTATTGAATCAAAACGATTAAAATTTATACAAGGACAATGCTGCAGTGTAAAATATAAAGGAGCTTCTTATAGTTGTTATCTGCTTGATACAAATGGTAAGTAATTTCGAATATTGTTTTTCTACATTAATGTAATTATATATGTTTACTTTTTTCTATCTTAAGAAAATGTATCTGTAAAATATTATTTTACATCAATACAGTGATGTTGAAAATAATAACGGAAATTTAATTTACTTTTTCAGATTCACGGATAGAGCTCGAAAAAAAAATTGAAGAGGAATATAATACAGACAAATTAACAAGCACGAATTATACATTACCATCCTTCAATTATAACGAGAATGATTCATATGTTGAAGGTATTGCTTGTTCAACACCAGCAAGAGACAATTCAACATCTATTATTAATGATAGCCACGTAAATGCGATCAATGAATCGTCAATAGAAAGTTGTGCACCCAGTGGAGCTACAGATATTTTTAATGCTGTAGCTGCTATCATTGGCGATGATTATCTGAAAGCGAATACTATTGGGGAATCTTCCATTGAAAATGATCTCGAACTTGTAGAGAAGTCAAGTGAATATCATTCGCTCATTGAACTAAAAAATGTTGAAGTTAAGGATGACAATGTCGTTGAAGAAATGCCAGTACAAGACGTTGTAGAAGTATCGCAACATGATTACCATGAATCTGATGAGAAAACTGTTGATGAATCCACACAGCTGGAATATCATGAACATAATGCGATTATTCCAAGCATAAATAATGTGACCAGTAACAAATCAAATGATACTGACAATGATCCTAATTATCTTCCTAGTATAAATACTAGTACGATATTATTAAACAACAACACAGAGTGTTCTAATACCAATAATACACGAAATGTATTCAACGTCAGTGGTTTTGATCATTTAAAAACAATTGATAATCGCTAAATGAATTTAATCTCTTTAAAGAATGCAGAGAATAAAACTTTACCAAAAAAGCACTTCTGCAAATTTTGTAAAAAGTTATACAGCAAAATTGGACAGCACATTATTCAGATTCATAAATCATAAGACGAGGTGAAAGAATGTCTGAAGTACAACGCTAAACATCCTATGAGGTTGAAAATATTGAAAAAAATTCGTATTGAAGGTGACTATCTTCACAATACTGATAGTCGATATAACTCTGGCACACTTATTCTTTGTCGACGTCCTCAACGAAAATTTGGTCGAACTCCTGATGATTTTATATGCTGCAGTAGCTGTTTGGGATATTTTGCAAAAGATACTCTACGGCTTCATCACATTCATTGCAACACTAGGCGCAAAGAAGGAGAGGGAGGGCAAGTTACAGAGGGTAAAAACTTGATGGGCTATGTTCACAGTGCTGCTACTGAAAAATACAGAGCCGTAATATCATCGTTTCATAATAGTAAAGTATCACGTATCATTATATATGATGAACTTCTAACATTGTATGGGAACGACTTATGTGTTAAATATACACTTGAACATCAACAAGATATGATAAGGAGTCATTTGAGATTACTTGGTCGTTTTCTATTGGCAATCAAAGAATTGGATGAAACCATTAGTGATTTATCATCGGTGTTTCATCCAAAATATGCAAAACAAACCATTGAAGCCATTCGAATTGTATCTAAATATGATCATACGAAAAATATTGTAACAATTCCCTTCAATGCAACCGCTCTAGGATCGCAACTGAAAAAATGCGCCGAAGTACTCGAAGAAAAGTACATAGAATCTTTGAATTTCGATACATTGACACAGGTCAAATATTATGTGAAACTTCTACCAAAAAAATTCCGTGTCTTCAATAAAAAAGCTGTCCAGGATATGTACGACGTTCGTAGAGATAATCGGCAAAAACAAATCTTACCATCAAAACGTGATATATCAATATTATATAAATATGTGAAAAATAAATGCGATGCCGCTATGGTCATTCTACAAGAAAATTTCCAACATGAAACATGGAGTGAATTGTGTGAGTGCAGTCTCATTCTTCTAATGATGTTTAATCGACGTAGAGCGGGGGAAATCAAACGTTTTTTACGAATAAATTATGATCAACAGCAAACAATACAAGATGCACTTACCTCGGATATTTATGAAAAAGTATCGGAAATGTCACAAAAGCAAGCAGTACAATTTGTACGCGTATTAATACGTGGAAAATTAGGAAGAACTGTACTTAATATCACATAAAAAAAAACACGCCTCCAGACTCTACCTCGTGGGTGGTGGGCAATAGAGTCAATAATTAATTAATAACAATATTACATGATAAATAATTAAAAAGATTATCATAAAAAAATAACAAGACGATAAAAACTTATGGCAAATCATTAATATATACGTATAATATATGTATAGTTATGAGTACTGAAAAATAGCACTCGCTTTGCAGCGTTGTAAAACCTTAACTATAGAATCAATTAAGAAATGTTTTTTATTAAAATTGTTTCTCAAAACGCGATACTGGACCAAAGTTGTAGATAATTCGATTTGCAACAAATAATATTGACAATTTTTTTTTTTGTGAAACCAATAGCTCCAATCAACTCCTTTTTCCAAGATGGCGGCCGTGGGACAAGGGTGGCGACCCCACAAACTTGGCTCTAACCTTACACTGACCCCCCCTACATATCTAAAAAATAAAATAGCGTCCTTCCAGAAATGCACGTTAAGGCCTGAAAAATGTAACATTTCAATGGGCTAATAGTCAACAGATATTGGCTCGGTGGTGATGGCGGGCGGGGATCTATATAATAATAAGGTTCATTAGATGGTATATGCCAACTGGGCGAGGTGACCTTGCACTCACGTGCAACCACATAATCATCTGTTCGACAAATATATTTTTTCATGAAAAATAGATTTTAACACGAACCTACGGGTATATTCAAGTGGCGCATCAAAAGTAGAATTAACTAAAATGGACAATAGAGGAAAGTCGCCTAATTTCTGGAGGCACCATATTTTTTATGAGACGACGGGTCTACCTATCAGCACCTATTGGAGCTTATTTAGGCAAGTCATTTTCATCAATATCAAGTAAATGATGTACTCTGTGATGTTCTATATTTAGTTCGGCACGTCAGTTTTTAGGGTCTGTTGTATACTAGCGAAATGATGTTATCTTGAATTAAAACACCATGTGGTCCTTATTATAAGGGCTTTTTATCATTCAACCCTGTATATTTTAGTTCTTAAAATATGTATTTCGACTCTTAGATGTCGAAGGAAAAGACTTGGGACCCGAATCAGATGAAAGCTGCAGTTCGATATGTGTGAAGCAAGAAGACGGACTCTTGAAGTATTATAGACAACTCTAGAACACTACGTTAAAAAATAAAAGGACCTGGCAGATGTGATCAAAGTCAAAATGTCCAGAATGACAATTTTTTCTGAAGAGCTTGACATGAGCTACTATCTTGAATTAAAATAAAAATTTTTTGGGCCATTGGGAAGAGATGTGCTTTGCACAGCTTACTAACTAGCCAAACGAAATGTTATGTGGGAATGTAGTTGAGAGTTATTCGGACCCAACTCTCAACTACATCCCCACTTCTTTCCTGCCCGCTGAAATTATGCACACTGATAGGCTATCTTTGTTAATTAATAACTCAAAAACAATGGCTGTGTTGAAAAACCGAAAAGGACTTTTCGTCTCAAAATTGTCTTAGCTATGACTGGGTATGCTCTAGACTATTGATAGTGTTGTTCAGTGTATATATATGTGAGCTTTTATTCCTGTGTCATATAGAACAATGTTCCTTCAGATTAAAAACTATTTTTATGCAGAAAAATAGAATTTGGAATATTTTATTATCATTAATATTATAAATGCTTCATTTAATAATTATACAAAGTTGAACTACATGTACAAATATCATGATTGGAATGTAGTGAATCTAATATTTGAAAATATTCTACCGAAATTAATACGCTCCGTGTATAAATATTTTCGTTTATATAGTGGGGTGAGATACGCTTTCTTCAATTGCATATGAAATTTCATGGTAATAACTTAGAATGGTTTGGATAGATACAAGCAGTAAAGATATTAAATTCTGCTATTTCCGCCATGGTATCTTTTCCTCAATTTCTTTTGCGACAACGGCAGATACGTATTTTTCTACTCAATACAATTATTCGTTGTGAAAAGATGTTTATATAACGTTTAAGTAGATTCCAAGTAATGAATGTCGTATGACATTGAAATAACATATTATATAAATCGTTCGCCTTCACCTATGCAATGGATGTTATATGACATGTCACTTACGTACTACAGTGTTGCAATTTAACGTTTTTAAGAGGTACAACGCCATAAATACTTTCATGTACATATTGTTCACTTGTATATACAAATAGTGTTATGGGAGCACCCAAAGTTCGCCAAATTCTTTATATCTGTATGTTTGAACATTAAGTTACTGCCAAAAATAATTGCTACATCGTGATATCCAAGGGTTGTATCTTGTTCGATCATCATGTACTGAGTATCTCCAATAACATTAGTAAATTCCCCGAAAAATGATTTTTCTCAATAATTTGGCGCTGAAAACAAATTCATTCCATTATTCCATATTAAAGGGGTGTTCTGAATTAGAACGCTCACCAATAACACCGTTTTTTCATAATTTTTTTTATGAGAATGAATGAAACAAAGTCATTGAGCTTCTAGATATCATTTTATATAGATTGAATGAACACAAAAATTCATTTTGAAATTAATAAAAAATGTAATAGATTTTTTCGCCCATTCGATTAGCGCGAAAAATACAGCTCGTAATTTTTGACTGAAATAAGGAACCAAAAAAACATTGATTCATAGCATATTTTTCTTCTATGTGAATCAACAAAAGTCAAAGAAAAGAGTGAAATTGATATTTTGAAGCATTTAAACACCAAGTTTGTTAAAAACAAAATTAGAGGTGCTATAAAAATTATTTAAATTATTTTTTTGATTAATTTTTTAGGTTCACATAGAAGAGAATTTTGTACTGACGAAAAAAAACTTTGGTTCAATTGAATGCGAGGTTTAGTTTTTTTTTTCTATCAGGCCCACCATATTAGAAAAATCGTGAAAACAAAAGCTGGAGAAAACGCACTTCAAACTTTTCAGTAGGAATGGTGAGAGCCCACATTCCCGTCTGCTCTCGGCTTTATATCATTGGAAATATTGAGACTTAGCCGCTGTCAATTTGTACATATATTTTTAACTAGTTTTCCTATCGATTTAAGCAACAAAAAAAAACGATTATTTTGCCGTGCTGATTCAAGACACCCCCTTAAGAATCGCAGTTAATATATATATCAATATTGGAATATATAATAAGAATGACCATGGCCTGCGTCAAGGTTAACATTTGTTTTTATATACTATATGTGTTCTACGGCTTCCAGACATAGTGCACGTGTACTTCAATAAGCCTGAGAGTTTATCTAATGCATTAGTGGCAAGGTCATCCAAAATTATATTCTCCTCGAAAAAACATATTTGTATATTATTATCCAACAAAAATAAGTTTACTATAAATAGTACCGCAATTTATACGACCATGGTTTCACTAATTAAAGTAAAATTATATCATCACCATGTTAATAACTCTTATTCCAAGAAAAAAAATTTCGGCAAGTAGACTTGCCCGGTACTTTTCGTCACTATTGTTGTTTAATCGTATAAATCATTTCAATAATAATACCATGATATGAATTTGTTAATTTATAAAGATTTGCGATCCAGATAAACGAGTGTTTGAATTAAATTATTGGGTTAATTAAACGGTCATGTGCCTGTTTTGGTATTTTCATCCATCAAAAGGGATTCTCGGAAGTACAAAACTCTAGCAAGGTTTGTTGAGATCGCTGACGCGTTACGCGTCATCAGAATGAAATGTACGTACTTTTATATGTAATTTTCCCACAATAGATATAAACATCATTTTCTCACGATATAAACTTCCGATCGAAATGAGCCATAGCAACTTATGATCCCCCGAACATTCTTATGCTATGTTCAAAATATCAGACATTTTTATTAAGGCACTCCTGAGATCACGTGGCTTCTATGTTTTTCGTCACATAAATTCTATAAAATATACGTATTTCGTTCGAGAACGCATATACAAGGTTGCCCATATTCGAAGCGCCCATCAGGCAACACTGTAACTTTTGACAGCGATGTCAAATCGACTAATGACATACTGCGTTTGAAACGTCATTCTAAGCAGATTTTTACCATGAAACAGTACACGCCACGCGAACGCTCTAAAATTGTTGAAATTTACATTCAACAAAACAAGTCAATAGTCAAAATTCAACGTGCTTTTAAAAAAATAAATAAAGTGAAAAGTGCGCCTTCCAAGAAAACAATTTGTCGTTTGTATGAAAGATTTATAACTGGTGATGCTCTTGCTAACCCAAAGAGGCCAAATAAAAAGCGACCGAGGCGATCGGATGAGAATATTGCAGCCGTACGAGCCAGTGTTGAACAGTCACCAACAACATCCCAAAAACGCCGTTCTCAACAGCACGGCATTCCTCGATCCACTTTACAACGCATTTTACGGGTAGATTTGTATTTGTTTCCGTACAAGATTCAATTGACACAAAAATTGTTGCCTACCGATAAGCCACATCGATTGAAATGGGCCCAAAGAGTCATCGAAACGGCTGAAGAAGACGAGAAAATAAATTAGAACATAAATTATCATGACCGATGAAGCTCATTTTCAGTTGAACGGAACGATAAACACACAAAATTTCCGTATTTATGCCACTGAAAATCCACAAAAGATTCAAGAGGTACCTCTTCACGATGCAAAAGTCACTGTTTGGTGCGGCGTTTGTGCTAAAATGGTCATTGGACCGTTCTTTTTCTAAGATGATAATGGCCGCACGGTTACTGTCAATCAGGAGCGTTATCGCGATATGATAACCAATTTTTTCATACCAATTATTCGTCGAAAACGTATGGGGCACTATTGGTTTCAAGAAGACGGCGCGCCATCACACACAAGCCATACTACAATCGATTTTCTGAAGCAATTGTTCCCTGGCCATGTGAGAGAAGATCACCAGATTTAACGCCTCCAGACTTCTTTTTGTGGGCTTATTTGAAATGAAAGGTTTACGTTAACAAACCAAAGATCCTAGAAGAGCTGAAAACCAACATCCGTCAAGAAATAGCCGCCATTCCGGTCGAAATGTTGAAGAAAAGCATGGAAAATGCTGCAAAACGGGCACAATACGCCGTAGAGGCCAAGGGCGACCATTTACGAGATATCATATTCAACAAATGATGTAAACAAATTTACTTGAACCCAATTAAATGATTTTCATGACGAACAGACAAAAAATGGTGATTTCTTTGATTTATTTAAAAATTAAATGGGCGTTTCGAATATGGGCAACCTTGTAATTGTCATTTTACGGCGAACGGAAAGTCGAAACAAAATTTAACATAACAATTTATTGTTAGCTCGATAACAATGAACTCCCTATAAATTTCTAATTTGTTTGGTCTAGCAGTTTTCAAGATACTCCCACTATATAAATAAAATATTCGTCCATACGCCCGCTAAAAAACACGTTTTTCATGTACGTCACTTTCAAAAACATAAAATTTTTTTTTATATTATTCAAGGAGGCACTTCATCAAACATTAATATTAAATTTTTTTATCCGTTATTCCAGTTATTATTGTCGAAAAATGCGATTACATGTGTTATCTTATCACCAAGTGATGAAAAGTAAAAATGGAGCTGGAAACGTTATGTTATCTGTACCAATATTAAAATATACAAAATATATAGCATCTTTATTCATTACCGTAACTGATTGGTTTTTAATAATAATAGTGTTACGGTGGAGGACTTCCGTAATAAATTGATGATAATAAATTTATTGGAAAATGAATGTTTTATATTACTCCGTTTTATTCAAAATTCGTTATATTTATCGTAGGAATACACCTGTTAGTTAATTTTGGGCATTCGGGAACATCTGTTTGTTAATTCCTTCAACCTACAAATATGTATAACTTGAATATGTTTAATCGTTATTCAACAGCCGAATGATTCTACATTCAGTGAATAAAATGGTTGGATAGATCCATTGAGTATTCTTGATGCATATTATATGTAGCATTTAAAAGGTAAAATCAGTCTATAGTGTCATTTGATTGAAATACTGTTAATAATTGTTAATGCAGCCATTCAATAGCTATTGCTACTTTTGTATTTGGACAGTGTGAAAAAACTGTTAATTGTCAATGGCAACTATTGACTTTTATCAACTGCTGCTTGGAAATGATTCATTTTCATCTCCTCGGAAGCCAGCACCTCTCGACTTGTAACTTAATGAACACATCTATTTTTCTGTTCAGCTTTAACATGCAACACTATTCTCGACTGAACCAATCATTGGATTAACCAATTTGTATTGATTAAATTTTTGTGGGTAATCAATCAATATGCGCAACTAATTAGTATTGAGAAAATCACTAACAATGACCGACGCTTAGAGTCTGCATAAATCGAGAAGGTACTACATTTAGTATTCTTCAAGAATTGAATAAGTGTGCATACTCGTTCATCATCACTAGAGTTACAGCGAATAAATCACCTTCAACAATCAATTAATCACTAAGGAATAATCATCTAGTAAATTATAAAATATCATCGAGAGCAAATCATCAACAGCCATACCACCACGATCCAATTCCCTTTAATGACAATCAAGGAGAATTACCATAAGTGCAAATCGCATTGTTTGCCCGTGTACTTTACGACTACTTGGCTATGGCCATTGTTTCATCGGCGACAAACGCGTTCAAATCAACCATGATCAACGACATTAACCGAAGTATTTTTTCATTTATTATCTTTCGCATGACTGGTACTTATTGTTTTGATGTTCATATATATGAATATTCGACGCTTAATTCGTAGAGTGAATTATTTCTCACAATTTTCAATCAAATCATTGTGTGTCCACGTATATTTATTAAATGTCACAAATCTTGAGCTCACGATCCATCCCCATTACTAATTCCATCTGATAATATAGTCCACTCATTCATAATGAGTTTTCTATTTTTTTTTCATTATTTTTCATTATTTATTATTTATTTATTCATCTTTACAACGTCCAATAATTGATTATTTACTGATATTGATGTTCAATATTATTTAGCAACAAAATTATTGAACACTATTGATGTGCCTTGTATTCTCAATGAAAAGAGATATCAGAATTTCGATGATGTAGAGTTACTTGAATAAATGCATTCGAATCAATCATAATATGATCAAGTCGATTGGAGATTACTTCTTACTACACTTAGGTAATAACATATGCAATCCGAAAAGTATTAGATAAAGTGTGGTGAAGTCAACTGTTGGTGAAATTAGCCTCATGAAATGAATGATTTGGTAAAATATATTAATTTTATCCAAATAAGTATATATAAGGGTTACCTGCATGAAAAAATAGACAGAAAGATTCAAATAGGAAATTCGGTCACATAGTAATGAAATGTTATAAATATAATTATCTGCTTTGATAAAATGACTCTAGTATTGGATTGATTTTCGTGATGATAAGAATGAACTAAACTCTGGTAGTTCCGAAAATGTCGATATTTTCAATATAATTTTGGAATGACAGAAAATTCGTTGTATCTTCCTATATTTATGAAGGAATCTCCGGTAAAACGTGATCGATTATTTGGTTGACCATGAATTGAGGACTTTTGCAGTATATTCACAGTTCTATCAGAGATGTATTATTAAATATTAGAACAAAATGAAGTCTATGACTTAAATAAATGGGGAATATAATGGGTTTAATTGTGCTTGCGTATTTATTACTCAACATATCACATTTGAGACATTGAAGAACATGACTGACCCTCTGTGAAGGCGAAAACCAAGAGAACGACTTGAGACGGACCATCAGTACCACTACCGGACGACTTACTCATTTCTTGAATCTGTACTATTGTCATAAGTTAAACAGCTTTCCTTAATGGGTTAGACCTATTCAGAATTTTCAAAAAATCGGACAATTATTTGTGGAGATCAACAAGTTTGAATAGAGCCGGTCCGTAATGCATAAAAGTAGACAAGTGTCGGCCGCTGTGCGCTCGGCAAACTGAGGGGTTGTAAGCCGTTTTGTTGTAAGTTATATTATATATATATATGAGTGAAATATGGGTCAAAAAATCAATTTCAAATTTTAACATCCGCCATTTTTCAAAACATCAAAATTTTTTTAATTCCTTCGTTCACACGGAGCATTATGCCATTGACTAATAACCCCATTTTTTTGGTCAGATGAACCAGTGACGAGCTACAGTGCCCCCCCCCCTCCCCCCCCGACTCTTGGAAAATTTGCTGCATACAGCATATATATATATATATATCGCACGTATTTTTCAATATTTTGTCACGAAAATTTCAGAATACCTTCTACAAATATATATCTTTGAGACCGCGAAACACTTCTCAATAATTATTTCAATGTGTGGACAGAAAGAAATCCTAAAAAGTTGCTTTTTTTCCACGTTCCAACTAGGTTTAACCCCTTTAGATATGAATGCAGATATTGATAAAATTACAATTGACGCATCTAACGACCTCGTTCCACCAATGAATCATAAAATTATACTCAAAAACTACTATGCACTTGTGGCAGTTCTCTTCTAAAATTATATTGGAATTATATTCTGAAATTATGAATCAATTGGGAACAATATGGATATTTTTTGACATAAACTCTACAATTATACTATAACTGTGGCATTTAAATTCCTAGTCTAGAATTCCTTTAGAATTCTTGCCTAAAACTGTTCATTACCGCTTCGATTTAATTTCAACATTATCAACATCAAGATGTCTTCTTCTATATCCTTAACCCTTTCTAAATCGTGTTCAAATCGTCAGTTCGCAAAATGAACATGTTCTATGTAAATTCCCAATTCACAATTTTAATGCTTATATTTTTTTTCGATAATATTTGAGTTTTATAGTAAATTCGTACTGTATATTATTTTGAGTATGATTTGAATATTTATGTATCCACTAAAGAATGATGATCATAGCTATTTTCTGACGTCATGTTACTTATTTGATTATTGTACACTTTTGGCGGAGAAAACTAGTTACAAAGTTAATTGAAGTAACTGCAATACTCTAATGAATTAAGTATATCAATTACACTCTATTCCTCAGATTACGGTCACAAGCTGATTGACTGGGAAATACCTCGTTTAAAAAGTCTATGTGCATCAATGTTTTCATTTGATTGCTCTTCTTATCGGCTTTCGTTAATGTGGGCGACATTGGTTTGATGTTAATTTTTAACTCGCTTAGAATTTCAACTTGAAAAAAATGTCAAAGGATTTGTAAAGGTCAAAAATGGTCCTGAGGCAAACTCCTGTAGGGAGATTAGACGGTACGTAGAAAAAGCGCCTGTTGCAATTTTTAATCAACTGTAATACATCCACTTGTAACGAATTTTTCTGGCATGTGAGAATTTTATAAATTTAGTGAGATACTTCTGCCCTGTAATCGACATAAAATTACGTGCACACTGCCTTACGTGATGTATGTTTTACAAATAGTGAAAGAAACATTTTTTTAAAGATGCAAAATACTGTCAGCATGTACGGGTTATATTGACCAGTTTATTATTATTTTTAATTATATATATTTATAACATACCTATTATATTGTATATGAAGAGTCAAATCCAAAACTTGGCCTTATTTAAAGTATCTTTTTTCCAATAAACTATCTTTGGTTAATATTTTCAGTGGATGTGACAAGCTACAGATGTAAAAACGACGAGTTGATTTTATAATTACGGCGATGGAATCGCAAATATGCCGCTTATAAAATATTAGAATATCTTCCATCATTAGCAGGTGTAACAAGTTGACCATACTAGAACTCTGATCGAATTTGTATCAATGCATGTCAATTTATGTCGTTGTGGGATCATTAAGTGTTATACAACTGATAGACATGATGTTTTCGTTTTCTTTGCTGAAAAACATCCCTGGAATGAGTGATCCAACAGTGGTAAAGTTCTTTAATTTCGCTGATATTGGCTGCAGGCCATCCAAATACTTGTTCATTAAATTTCAGATACCTGAACGTTGGCAACATATATAAAAAAGAAGGTTATGTCACTGTTTATATTCTCCGAGTCTTTGTCTCATGGCGAGCGTCAAAAATTTTGGTAGCAGTGATGACCAACAGAAAAATTGAATTGAACGGGTACATAGTAATAATATCACAATTTGATTTGATGAATAGCTGAATCAACAGTGTCAAAATCTAATCATTCAACGATCGCAGCTTCGGATCACGTCGCATCAATGTTTTCTCTGTATATATATATTTTGGAACGTCGACAAGTTACAACTTGTAAACAATTGTTCCGTTATTTTCAATTTTCGAACGCGGATGGCGAAATTATCAAAATATGGTGGTCTTAAGGAATCTCGAAATATCGATATATATCACATAAAAGGCTATCAAATGCAGCAGAACCGATGTCATGGAAACAATATTTCTTAGTTTCAGCGGGTTTAGAATTTTAAAGACCATACATCAAAAGGCAAAATTAGATCTTTTTTTAATTTAATAACGTCTTCATGACAGCCTAAAAAGAAGTACAGAAGAATCTGACCATAAATTTTCTGTTTGAAGTGAAGAAAAGCCATTTCATCGTTATGATAACTCAACATATTCAGATAGGCAACTATTATCTGTATACACTTTATATGTGAAATATAGACATTTGAAATCATTTCAAATAATAAAAATAAAATTTCAGCGGGGTTGTTAAGAGAAAAATGTTGAAGAGCCAATATCACATGTAGGGGAACATGGGGTAATATCGACCGTCGGGCAAAATCGATCATTATAATATCTCATTAATTTTGCGCTATACGAACAAAATGTACCGAGCAAGCAAGGGATGACCTCGAAAGTGCATCATTTATAAGGCTATTATAGTGTCATCTGTCCTTGTGTGTTCAGGCTAATAATTTTTGTCATTTCTTGAACATTCTTATTAAAATTGTGCTGCGTTTGGTAAGGTAAGGACAAATTTATATTTGCGAAATGTATTGCTGGGAATCAAACTTTAACGTTGAGTGTATTCGTTCGGGAGAGATCGATCATGCTGAGTGACATCACCCAATTGGATATTTACCCATACCAGATATTATATCAGTAGAAGTGCCTATTGTAAATCAAGTGCGTAATATATGGCATTATATGACAAAATTTTATTTCAGATGCCGCAAACATATATTCAAAAAACTAAACGTACTTCCTTAGGCCCATGCTAATTGCACTAATGCTGAAAATGCGTCAATGTATATTTGTGAGCGCGATCGGGGTTAATCAATGTTGAAATATGAAAATTAAATGGATTCCAAAGTATCACTGCTTGGTCGATTTCGCCCACCACCATGGTCGATATTACCCGATTTTTAACATAGTTTTCAAAATGTAGCTTCTGAAAAAAATATTCCTTTCTTCTGTTTTGAAAATCTTATTAAAAAAATTACTTGCTGTAATTTTAGATGGCGCACAAGTGGTCGACATTCCCCCACTGATATATCATATACCTCGATACAAAAAATATAATCAATATAACTAATGTATGATCGATTATGTTAATGGTATGTTGATACTCACCAAAGAAGTGCAATCTCTCGGAGGGTCGCCATCGGGCAGAGTTGTAATCAAAAAGAGAACGGGACTGGTGACAAGTAAACTGGTAACGAGCAGCATAGCAAATGTGAGTAGTGCTTTGTGAACGGCTTTGTTCTGCCTAAGCCAATAACATGGCATGCAGCAGATCCAAGTTCCTCCTTGTAACGATCGTTCGACATGGATAACAGGTTCATCCGCTGCACTACCGTCATCCAATGTCTGTCCATGTGTAGGAGTTGGTGTATGGTCCCGTTGATGTTGATGGTACTGATGTTGTGTTGATACATGGCTGTTTCCTCCAGTATTACCACCAGTATCACTATCACCAACTCCACTGCTACCACTAGTGCCAGTACTTGTCGCACGCGGCCCCGCCACTGGTCCCGAGGCACACAACGTGCGCGGACTCAGTGGTAGTCTCACGTTGGCTCCACTTCGGGCCCCGCGGCCCCCGTAACCCTCGCTCACCGTGCACAAAGCCACATTTGCCGTGGTTCTACGAGCTTCGTGACGTCAATCAATAATCGTTATTTGAAATTGATCCGACGCTTACGCTACGCCATGCAATACTTCTGCTCGACCCCAACATATATTTCTGTTACAGTTAATGTCAGGTACGAAGTATGATTTCTATCGAAATTTTTTATGATCTAACTTGCGTTATTATGTTTTGTACGCCTCACTATCTCCTTCTAGCTTACGTATCAGATTACATGTATAACGACAAATAATAATGAGACCTAATTGCAATCATCAAAATTATTTATATCACATAGTTCTGGATCGATAAATTGAAGAACAACAGAATATAAAATAAATCAAACTAGTTTCATACAAAATGTTGTGCAATGAAATATGATTGATAATAAATTCAAGTTCAATAAAATAAAATACGAAATATTAATTATAAATTTCCTTCGAATTGCCTATCAGAAAAGTAAATAATAGTATGTTTCCATCTGTGCTCTAAAAACTTACGTCTTTCCTATATCATCATGATTGAAGATAGGTGACAGGAATAATTAAATGAATTTATGCTGAATAATATATTATGATCTGTGGCACACTTGTATCTGATTAGCATTTATAATTGGTCCAATTGATTGAATACCGCAATGATTTCAATATCCTAATATAATTTGGCAGTGTATAGTACTGATAATAAAAATTTTTACCTCGGTTTCTATTATATTAAACTAATCATGTAACTCCAGAAAGCATACAATTAGCACTTATACTGATTTCGAGTAAAATGCGATGTATTTAATAGCCGATAAAATGAATAAATTTCGATGAATAAATATATTTTGCAATTGGCATACCATACTTTGGGAGATAATACAGGAAAGAAAGAAACAGCGCAATCGTCTTGCTGTGCTCCACGTCCTCCAAGGGTAACACGCGGACTGGCCGAATGTGGCTTTAACCATTGTGGCGCCTTTACCACTCTTTCCTCTCCCGTATTCACCCACTAACCCGTATACCCTCACTTCAACTAATTCCCCCTCCATTCGAGAACGAACGCTTGTTTCGCGCGTGCATTGCGCAAACACTTTCCATACTCTGAATTATGCTACAATTATAATACCAGAAAATATTGTTCCGTTTTGCTTTGTTATGCTATTAATATCCGGAAAATTAATACTGTGTTCCAATTACATATTCCACATCAGTAGGATTATAGTCTGCAACGTCTCTCAATAATAAATAAATTATAGATATAAAACAATTTTTAATACTCGGGATGTGTCGTCTGGAACAGAATATCTAGCAAAGATTTATTATGCAGATAAAATTATTGGCGCGCAATCAAATGTATGGTATATGTATCATATACATATATGTTTGTTCAATGACGTCACGATAACTGAAAATTAATAGATCAACTCCGTCCCGACGATGAGGTTTACATCCCAGCCAAAGTGGCGCGTTCGTCGTGACAGTAGAAATTTCATATTTTTTTTTATTGCAACTATTGATGTAGTAAAACGTCGTTCGAGGCAGGCCACATCAATCACTATATATAATATCAATTTTTGTTCTACGCGGTCCTAATAAATCCTTCGTAGCAGTTTTATCGATCTCAGCAATTTGATAACATCACATATATACATATCAGCGGAATCTCGAACTCAAATCTGGGTCGGCTTAATGAAATTGTATACTGGTGTTAAGTGTTATCATCTGATGCATATAAATATAATAACATCGAATACGATTTTATTGAATCATATTTTCATGCGAATATTGAAAAAAATAATAAAATATAATATGCGATCGTGACCGTTTTCGAACTTATGGTTGGGATTTCATTTCATTTGAGCGTTTTTTTGGGAAACAAGATATCTCTATCCTAGTGATGTGGGAATTCAAACTTTCACGTATTGGACCGAAATATAAGAGACTACAAATCAGATATAATACACTAAAATATTTGAAAATGAATATTTATAATTTCACAATTATTCAATTTTTTTTCCTTCACTCTGATGTATATGGTGAAAAACTATAACTTTAACCATTATGACAGTTCAGTCGATAAAGTTCAAATGCCAAATGACTTGAATAATTCTATCTTCATGAATTACTAAAACAACAATATTTATAATTATTTTAATTGTTGAAAGTAAGTTATCATGTTTTGGATTCAAATTGAATAGATATGTTGATAAGTCGCACGACAATGAGAATATTTGGCTCAACATATTTGTCCTAATGTTCATTCACTATCCCCAAATGTTGAACAAGTTTCACATCAATGACTATATTTCTATGAATGATCAAATTCATCATCGGAATATCAATTCCAAATTCGTTAGAATATTTTTGAATAATACGTTATTTTATACAACAAAATCCTGTATTTGTTACCTTTTTTAATCAGTCACAAATTCAAATTTTTTATTGACTTGAAAGTAGTATAGGAGAAGTCAGCTCATCAGGATGATTTTGAGCATCTGTTGCAGTGCTAAATATCAAAATCATTTTGTTCATGGAGTTAAAGTTTACAACATGTCTGTGAGAATAATAAATTACTGCAATACAGAATTTTCATATTTGATTATATTTTTATAGACAATTCTGAAATCTATATATAATTTTATCAATAGCCTCTTTGCTCATTCCTATACATCCACTATATGCATTCTTCAATATAATGTTCATGGCCATTTGTGTCAATATTCTTCAGGACTATGATGCGAGTCCCAGAGCAGGTATTTTAATCGATGAAATCTAAATATATTTTGGTCTTTTTTTCAATCAACCTTATCTTGTACTTTTTGATTGTGGTTCATTTGACTGATAAAAATATTCGAATTCAATAAACTGTGAGGTTATAAAGTACAATTAGTAAAGTACTAATGACTAAATATTATAAAATCATTGAGTTGTAAAAGGTGTATTAAATAAAAACGATGAAGGCCAAAAATAAAGATTTTATTCAACCATCTACATTATACAGAATAAGGTTGAGTAATTTTTCGTCCAAACAATTCACTATACAATAAGTAGGTATGTTTTTATATCTTTATTTGTATATATATATATATATATATATATATATATATATATAGTTATATGCATATATTGGTATGTCACATTGAATCGTTAACCATTGGACGCCATTGGCAATCTTAATCTAATCTTCATTTCTTTCTTCGCACCTTCCGAAAGTTTCAATAACTAATTTTTAAGTATTCCCATTGTAACCAAACATATTGGTTATATAATCACGACATTTTCATCAACTATAACTAATATAAATTTTTCAAAATTTTACGAGCAACATTTAATTCGTGTAAAAATGAAGATAATTGAAAGTTACAATTGAACTAAATAGAAATTCAAATTGTTGAAAACAGTCTTAAAAAAGTTATTAAAGGTAATATGAATCATAATACAGAGATGAATCACATGCAACCCTGGTAAAAAATTATATTTGAGATCGAATATCATTTCACATATAATATTATGAATATCTAATCGATTAATTTAATTTAGGTCAATACACTAACGAATTACCCGCAACTGAGAATAAACCGACAAATCACTGTGATAATATGCGAAAAGTTGTCTGAAATAAAACCAACACGGAAATATATTTAAAAACTAACACCCAATTAACTGTCATTCAAAAATTATGACATGAATCAAAAAATTTCTTTTTTTCCCATAATAGAATATTATCTGAATCATTTGCATTTTCATTATTTTAGTTTTGAATGGCACATAGTCATAATAATATCCAAATAAAATATTGAGGGAGTTTAGAATGAGGGAGAGTATGCGAACGAAACTCAAAGTTCCAAGTGCACCAAGTAACTTCTTCATTGCAATATAAACTCACAAGAATAATCGATTTCAAATTAAGATCCACTTCGAGTCTATAAAACCGAAGCTAAATTTTCTGGAGATGAACTAATCTCTTAATTCATTTCAGTTGATATTTCACATATGCCGATCAAAAATTTTGTATCGTTTCCCATTTAAAATTCTGTTAATTAAATTTGAATGAACTGTAAACTTCAATTCAACGGCAATTGGATACTTTATTTGAATACACTTGATTCACTGGGTATTAAATGACAGATTCCAACTATTCAAAATGTTCTTCTGATTCAAGAGCTTAACTGGTATTATTCTCAAATTACTACCATGCCTAAAAATATTTCGAGCTAAACTCGTGGTCAATGAGTGCATGGGACTTGAAAATTAGTGAGGATTTTCTTTTTGTTTCAATTTAATTTTTATAAGTTGCAAATTAAATTTGTATATTTGCAATAATTCAATAATTAAAACAATATATGCGTTATTTCCAGTCATCATTTATGTAATAATCTATCAAATAATGGCGTTAGATACCAATTACAAAACAAAATCATATTCGATGAAGCTATAAATAGATGCCATTAAGGAAGTTAGCATGCCATATTTATTGATCCCTTTTGTCCGAAGCATACAGTAGCAAACAAAAAAACATTAAGACGTCAAGAATCCTATAAGATGTAGTTCCGCGATATTATTTATTACGTCAAGGGATGGTTCAATTGGCACGGAGGCAATATTCTTTTTAATCATTTCATAAATGTAATCATTAACGCAAGTCGGGTTTACATTGCACTTAAACGCTCTTCGTGAGCTTTCTTAACGATGGCGAGTTTCGAGTGAGGATCCGTGACGGGTAATCCAGTGTAAGGAGCTAGACTGGAACCATGAAGCATCAAGGTCCATTCTTTTATCCAACCATATTGAGGGGTTTGCGAATTGAATCTCACCTGAAGTACACAAATTAATTATTTGTAAATTCACTTATTCTTATTCAATACACTTCAAAATAAAAATGGGAGTATACCTCAAGTAACCATATTCCTTGAGGATATTCACCCCAAGTGTGAGTTGTCATAAACGGCCATTTCGTAAAACCATCGCGGCGATCATCGTCATTAACTCGACGACTCAGAATCATTGACCTATAATATCAGGAAGAATTAAATTAGATGAAAAAAAAATATATCTTATAATCGATCATCACCTAGTGGCCATAGGTGAGGTGAGAAAAATTTCCAAATCACCGCGTCGTGTAGCGTTTAGTGTGATTACGGCTTGTACGTGTTCAAGGTAGTTGACAGCGTATTCAGTACCGGCACAAGCATCCGTTTTTATTTTCAGCACGATGGAATTGCCACTTGATATTTTTCTTTAATAATCAAATAAAGTGGTTTATCGCATATTATACGTACATAATATTGATATTGCGCAAGTTAATTGAAAAAATAAAAAACAAATAAATCTTACTGCGTGCCAATAACAGATCCTGCTTCACAATGATATCGTGGTGGTACGGTCTTCCACTTTTTTGCCAGGGCCACCATAGCTCCTGCATCCAGGACACCGTAACCAAATAAATGATTAAATTCAAGTCCAACGCCATTCATTTTCCAATGAAACCGATCCTTGGCATCGAAGAGTGAGTTTCTCTTTGATGTTAGCACTGTCAGGTGTTGAATATCCCTCCATGTTAGTGCAGGACTATTGTAAAAAAACATTTCATCATTTTTTTATGATGTACCCATGAAAATTAATAAAAATAGTCACATACATAAAACTTACTTGGCTTCCAATGCTAGAGCGAATACACCAGCAGCTTCCGGTGCAGCAGCAGATGTACCACTATGAGTTGTTGTACATTTTCCATAGAGATCCGTCGTTGCCTAAAAAGCAATAAATTATTTGTTTTTTATAACTTTCTTTATATATGTTTATTCTTCTTTTATTTATTAAACTCGATCAATTCTCCTTTGGCATAATTTTTCGCTTCGTGATTCTCTCAAATACTCAAGCGATAACACTTACTAGTAACGTTGAATGTTGAAACTGAAAAAATTTCCAGTATATATATATGTATATAAACTATTTTGCTACAACATTTTCTTTCTTCACCTTTGTGCCCGCATGTCAAATTTCGGAGTATTAATTTTCATTTCCTTCTTAATTTGAGAATGATAACTAGGTAAGACAATAGGATTGACCAACTAAACAACTTGAAGAGCAAATTCACACCATGCAAATATTGAAACAGAAAGGGCAGAATGATTCCTAGAGTTTGAATTTTTTTGGCTTCTGTGTGAAAAGTTACATCATCTATTATCTAAACCAAAATTATCACGTTGACCTATACAATTATTGATATTTTTCCGAATATTATACAATAGCTTACATACGAATTAAAATGCTAAGTACCCCATTTATCATTTATCTGCAGTTATTGTCGACATTTTGTTTGGTAGAAAGGACCAAAATTCCGAAAGAATTTGTGTAAACACATAAGGTGTCACTCACCACACCAGTATTCGGGTCTTTGGCACCATTGCTAAATGTCGAAGCCAGTGTACTTGAGCAGCTTTCGTCATAATGAGCATTTTGACCATCATTAACTGCGCTGTTAATGCTGACAGTCCACATGCTTGCTGCGTAACCATCGCAATTACAGTCATCCTCTTCACCACCGTCGCCAGATGCCCAAACATATATGTTTCCCAATCCTCTTCGTCCCTGAAAAATGTAATAAATTTTAAAAATTCAATAAATTACTAGTAATCATATTTATACGTCGTTTACCTATCATTATTATTACACTGTTTAAATTTATAATATGCCGGTCATGTTAGAACAGATTGGCTAAGAGTTTTTGGATCGTAGATGATATTATGATATATCGCTATGCGATTTATTACATTAATTATAAAATACGTTATGGCGATTACATTGTAATAGTAATGAATGCATGATATTCCGGCAAGTAATACAGTCCTACGTAACATAATTAAATGATTCATTGCAATACAATATAAATAAACTTTTTCTGTATGAAAAATGACAATAACGAGAGATATTAAGAAATAATCTTGAATTGCGGGTGAAAGTATAAAATTAATCTGTATATTGAGCTTTATACAATATCGAGATGCGTTGAATTCATTGCATCGTTGTTATAATCGTACGTGGCTAGAGGCTGTTTTATTACAACAGAATCATGAAAACAGTGTTGTAGTAGAGAACGTTATTAAAAGATCACGTTATTACTTAAACTATTTTCTTCAGTTATCATTATTACTTCGTTAACTCCTCGCACGATGGCTCGCATCGTTGCATTCCTGGGTCCATCCACGGTTTTCCCGTCATCAGTGGGACCCCATGATGCACTGTATATGTCAATCAAATCTGGCTCATGACCCATGCTGTTTGCTTCAATCAAGTCTGTCATATAAGGCTGGTCCAACATCCGAATACCAGCGATTTTTGAATTGTACGCAACTCCAACGCCACAGACGTCATTATCACGTGCTGCGGCCACTTCACCAGCGCATCTTGTGCCGTGGCTGAAATAATAGTTTCACTTTTAATATTGATTCATGTTTAGACTAATCCTTTTTCCCCCATCGATGTCATGAACTATTCATTTGCGTTATATATGCTGCAGATACGTTTTTTATGGTTGAAATACATATTGTCACATCAAGCCATTTTCGTAATATAATAAAGTGAACGTTAATCTACTACCGAATGAACTAGTGAATACAAAGCAAAGCAAAAGGCTCTGAACTGGAACGATAACTTTTTTGTCTAGTCATTAATGAAATTTTCGAAGGCTAAATAAATTTAACACACAGGTCATTTTATGTCAAATCGACCAATGGTTGAAATCGAGCCTTTTCGAATTAGATGCATTTTTGTCAAAAGTTTTCTTCTATTATAAAACAAAGATCCGTCAAACGAAAAAAATCGGAATGATCCAGAGAGATGGATATTAGGTACCCTACGAGCTGAAACCAAGAGACGTCGAGCGACGTTTGTTTGCTTGTAAACAGCTGCTGGAAAAACAAAAATGTAAAGGATTTCTGCATCGTATTGTTGCTGGGGATGAAAAACAGATACATTACAATAACCCCAAGCGCAGAAAATCATGGGGATTGCCCGGTCATACTGCTACGTCCACATCTCGACCGAATATCAATGACTCAAGTTCATTTTTGTAACAATTGTTTTTGAGATATTGGAAAAATATACTTAAAAAACTCGAAAAATGATGAAATTTTCAATTTCTCATTACTTTGGAAAAAAAATTATTTAATTTTCTTCCTTTGCAAGAATTTCGTTCTATGACTGATAACAACTTCTGACAGAAATTCATCCAAATCGAAAAGGGTCGATTTCAACTATTGGTTGATTTGACACAGAATGACCCCCGTGCAATAAATACTTATGATGTAACAAGAGTATGTGTTTACCGTGTTTTATGGTTTAAACCATACGACGCCTACTTATATGGAACGAGAATGATTCTCTAACGTTCGCCGCAGCGCTGAACGTTACCTGTTACTTATTATATCAATATATCCGTCTTGGAATAATTGATAGTTAACGTTAATTACTTCCAAACCTGAATCTATAGTAGGTCACTTTTCCCATGGTACCGAACAGAACTTTTAGTGATTTATCGACACTATCATCAATAATAACTACATTTATCTAATTAATAAAGAGTTTTTAATTATGACTGTATAAAATAGTTTTTTTTTGGAGATTTTATAGGATGTGCTTTCAGGTTGGCTGGTATTCCGAAATGTTTTGCAATAAGCCATTCATCATATTTTGCATATTCTTGTAGTTTCACACATAATTGAAACATTTCCGAGTTATTTAAACTACCATTTCTCTATAGAAAGCTTCAATGTTACTTGAATAAGTCTTTATATTGACCGCTAACCTATAATTTAAGAAGTCTCTAAAGATATGTATTGAATGCAACATTAATAATTCAATAGTTCATCAGCATGTATCTTTTTTTTATTCATTATTCATTTTTATTCTGTGTCTTCAATTAAATGGTCTTTCTTGCCCAGGTCATTGATTTCAAGCAGACTAAATATTGGATGTAGCTCAGTGAAGTTTTTGAAATCATTTGATTGTAAACAGCGAGAACGTAGCTGTTTTGTTTTGGCAGGTTTCGGAGCCCGAATATTCGTATAATTTATCAATGTTCTTACACATTGACACGTTACATCTTATACCTCTTGGTCATGTGACAAGTATGGAACAAAATCTACAATACTTATGTTTACTAGTTTTTACCGACTTACATTATGATGTCAAGTAATATATCATATATATAATCATAAATCATCAAATACGCTTTCCATATAAAGACCACAGATTCTGAGTCAAAGTTGCACTCCAGTGAATGTCGATATTTTTCTTTGCGCCTTCATAAATTCAAGATTTTGAAAATCGCGAAGATATATCTTTCTTTCCCTTTCAAAATACAGACAAAGCTAAGGCTTCCTTGTCGCAATCTAATGGAAAGTAGTAATTCCTGCGTAAGAAGCGTAAAAAGGTGATTTATTGCCATGAAAAAAATGTTTTGTTTTCCTTGAAAATAAAAAAATATTACTTCAATCAAGAATTATACCATAAATATTGGATAAATGTATAATTTTGATTTAATTTAATTTTCTCCATATAAAAGCAAAAAATAAAAAAAAACATGTTAATATATAGAATTTGGTATGTTTCTGTGTGATTACATTAATATTACTAGCAGTATTACTAGGTGATTTGAAATTATTCGAAAGCTTACCTATTAAACCAATCATCCGTATATCTGGGATACGGATGGGGATCATTGCTGCTAAAGTCGTAAGAAGCTCTTGCATTCTGGAATTTATGTGGGTAGAGTTAAAAATCATAGAGTTACAAGTTTCATTGCAATTAATCATAATTATAACTTATATCGTCAAATTATCTGGAACATACGGTATATTCAATATATTTTCATTGAGTGTACAACGTTATTTATGAAAGGATGATACGAGCTATCCCATAGTTTTTGAGCATGTCTCCCACTTATTTCGATGCAATGGATTTCGCTTGACCCGATTATTTGAAAATGTAGCCGGTAAACATTCCGCATCGACCAAGAAAACAGCGACAGTAATGTAGGCATGCCCTGATGCTTTTCCCCAAGCCTGTAAAATCGCTACTACTTTTCTCATCAACCTTACGTACACTTGCTCTTCATCGGAACGGCACACACCTGTTATCAGTCGCAATAAGCCCTGTAATTAATGTCCCCATACTAATGAAAATTCGTGTCACATTTGAACCGTACTCCATACTGCTCCATAGTCAGCTGCATATCCTGCACAATTTATGCATAGACCCACCGAATAATGATGCAATAAATATCGATTTATTGCTTTAATCACATCGCCGCGGCAATAGTTAAAGTCAAGCAATGATCCTCGAAATTTTATGCGTTGTGGCCTCCTATCCTTGCAAGCTTAACAATATCGCGATGGCGAATTCTCATTAAGATACAAAAATCAGTCAATGCCATCAAAGTTGTTCGAACTGCCGTTCAGAAAATATATTAATGTGTCTATTATGCTTTTTAATTTAGATCCATTTTCGCCACGAGTCGAATGCAAAATGAAAATAATACCGATTTCAAGTGTGATAATATCCCGAGTTGCGTCTATAATATCGTAGCGTATATATGGAATGTATGTATGTAGCGGCAATAATAGCAGAGTGCTAAAAAAATAAATAAAATGAAAAGTGCGCCTTCCAAGAAAACAATTTATCGTTTGTATAAAAGATTTACAACTGGTGATGCTCTTGCTAACCCAAAGAGGCCAAATAAAAAGCGACTAAGGCGATCGGATGAGAATATTGCAGCCGTACGAGCCAGTGTTGAGCAGTCACCAACAACATCCCAAAAACGCCGTTCTCAGCAGCTCGGCATTCCCCGATCCACATTACAACGCATTTTACGTGTTGATTTGCATTTGTTTCCGTACAAGATTCAATTGACACAAAAATTGTTGCCTACCGATAAGCCACGTCGATTGGAATGGGCCCAAAGAGTCATCGAAACGGCTGAAGAAGACGAGCAATTTTGGCATAAAGTTATCATGACCGATGAAGCTCATTTTCAGTTGAACGGAACGGTAAACAAACAAAATTGCCGTATTTATACCACAGAAAATCCACAACAGATTCAAGAGGTACCTCTTCACGATGCAAAAGTCACTGTTTGGTGCGGCGTTTGTGCTAAAATGGTCATTGGACCGTTCTTTTTCAAAGATGATAATGGCCACACGGTTACTGTCAATCAGGAGCGTTATCGCGAAATGTTGAAGAAAACCATGGAAAATGCTGCAAAACGGGCACAATACGCTGTAGAGGCCAAGTGCGACCATTTACGAGATATCATATTCAAGAAATGATGTAAACAAATCTACTTGAACCCAATTAAATGATTTTCATGACGAACAGACAAAAAATGGTGTTTTCTTTGATTTATTTGAAAATTAAATGGGCGCTTCGAATATGGGCAAACTTGTATATATATATATATATATACTTATATATGTATATGTGCTTGTACATATATATACCAAAATTCAATTCAATCTTATTTTTCAAATGTAAACTTTGTAAAATTATTATGGTTTCATTTTATTCCTTTTTTTTACTTCGTCATAATTGCCGGGAATTATTTTAGTGAAATTATTGATCAAAATAATGAAATGTATCAAAATATTGAAATTATATACACTATTTTTTTTAATCGATAGTCCAGAGCATACCCTGTCATAGCTGAGACGATTCTGAGACGAAAAGTTCTTTGCGGTTTTTTAATACAAGTCATTGTTTTTTAGTTATTAATTAACAAAGTTATTAGTGTACATGACTTTAGCGGGCAGGAAAGAAGTGGGGATGTTATCGAAAGTTGGGATCGAATACCTCTCTGTGGTAAATATTTGAAAATTTAAAGTTACCATGAGCCTAACGGTCATTTTTGGGCACGAGATGGTGCTAGGAATTTATTCTAAGCCATTTTTGACGAACGTTATTTGTGCATGGTAGAGCATATGATGAATGTAATGCTGCCGTAAATTGAAGGAACTAGATATAAAAATTTCTTGTGAACATAAATGCATGCATGAGGTTGACAGCATAAGTTATCAATTGTGAATCACGCTTGAGTCAACCGTTGGCTATTGAGGTGGTTCGAAAATATATTACTTAAAATTGCTATCACTAGAAGAAATATTGAGATTAGATATTGTTCATTTGAAGAAAATATGAGTACTTACGTAATTATATTTCAGGTCTGGATGCATATAGTCCACGCCTGAAAAATAGAAAGTATTTGATTCAGCATGTGTGCCGCATTAGTAATTCTATAAGTGATATGTTCGTTTTCATATTTCAATTGTTGACTTGTGTTTCGAATATAACGCATGTATTACTGCTCTATTAGCCATGTGAGGCGATCAGCTATAATGCTTCTCAAATACGTGCTATGTTGGTAATAACGCCGTGATATCACCGCTACTGGACTTATGTAACAGGTACAAGAATAATTTCATTTAGATAGATTGAGATGAAACAATATTTATTGATTTTAAGAATGATATTCAAGTAAACAAAATTTGAAAGGTATTCATATTTTGTCTCATAAGTTTTATAATACGAAGTCGCGTTGACTTTCTGAAGATTGATGGGGGCATCTCTAGTCTATGTTTTTGAAAAGATAGATTTTCCAAAAAGACTGGTTTTGCGTTCAGTATACTTTAAGAAACAGAGTACAATAATTTATTCAAGTCTGCACAGTCTAAAAATGTATCTAGCGTATATTCTGAGTGCGCGCGCAAGTGTGATTTTGGAGCGATTCAGACAGCTGACGATCGGAGAGGTATACTGGCTTTTAGTACGCACATTCCCGCTCCTTTCTATATTTATACATCTGACACGTGTTTTTAATGATATTTAGAAGCATTTAAAGTATTACTTTCTTTTAAATCAGTTGTGTTAACAGTTATTTATTTATATTTGTGCTAAGAACTAATTCAAAGGCTATGCTTCAGCTACTTATTATGCAATAGTAAACCATATTTGGATAACATCAAATGCAGTAGCTTTTCGAAAAGCAATTGATGAAGAGCAAAGTGAAAATAAAGATGCCGGTAATGTAAAAATTAGGTTCACAGTTTCTGGCGTCGGTTCTTTGGCTCGAAGGGGTTGTTCTTCTCTTGTCGGGATTCTACATTAATTCGAAAATTTTCTGGAAAAGTTCTTGATGTTATTGCGAAATGTAGCATATGCAAAGCTTGTGAACAATGGGCTGGTCAGGAAAATTCTATCGACTATCAGGAGTGGTATGGAACTCACGAGCCACATTGTGATGTAAATCATGAAAGCAGTACAGGATCGATGGAAGTTAATGGTGTAATAGAAATGTCTCAAAGATCTGTAGAAGTGTATAAATATTATATTGGTGCTGGCGATTAAAAGACTTTTTCATCGGTAGAAGATACGCAGCCCTATGGTGATGTTTTGAGCGTAAAAACGAAGGTGTGTGTTTTACACGTTAAAAAGCGAATTTATAAAAGAGCAAAAGATGCTAAAAAACAACTGACACAGCTGAAAAAGGATAAAAAAAAATGTTGGAAAGGAAACGAAAAGGTGCTGATGGAAAAAAACGACAAAAAAACTGAAAAAAAATGCCATACCTAAGATGCTTTTTTCTTAACTTTTTTACACAGTTTGAAAAAAAAAATATTTTATACGCGTTTTTCTTGAAATAATATTTTTTGACCTGGTTGACACGATTTTACAAAAACTATGTAACCGCTCGAGCTGGAACTTCGGGAGGTTATTCGTCACATATATAACCTCAAAAACATAGGTCGAAAAGTCCGTCATTTTATTTTTTCCTTACTTAAAGTCCATGATTATGGTTCGGGCTATAGCGACTTACTTATACTTAAATATGTATTTTGAATCTTTGATTTCAGAGGTTCCGGAGTCGAGAAATCGTGTCAATCAGGAAAAAAGCAGGCTTTGTTTTGGCAGTAATATCTGGGCCATATTGGATTGTAAAAATTCAAAAAAAATTTTCTTATACACTTTAATATGTATTTTCGCATTTGTGAAAAAATTGTAGTTTAATGATCAAATTTACTGTAAAACAAAATTCTTGAACATATATGCCTCCTTAATGACTGACAATTCTTGCGCCCAAACTGATAAATTATGTTGATAAGCAGCATTATGATGTCTCGACTGAAGATCAGATGCTGAAAAAGTCCGGAACTAAAAAATGAACTCAAAGAGATTAAAAATCTCAGAGAGCCATGAACCTTCAACCCAGCTCGAAACTAAGTCTGCTTTTGTTCTTAAAACATGAACTTACATAGATTTTGAGATTCCGCAATTATGTTGATGACTCTCGGAGTCCGCGTGGACTTATTTCTCTTGGTTGGAATTATTCATTTTTGTATATCTATTTGTGAAGAATAATGGGTATAGCGAATTCCGATTGGTTGGAATACCCAAATAGTGGATATTTTTTGATTTCGATATGTAAAACACTATTGAATCAGCTAAAGTTCTTGTATTTTCCAATTTTCTGATCATGACGACAGGTTGTGGTGACATATGAAATAATGTTCTATCTTAACGAAATTAATTTGCAAATATGCTTTGATATTTACGTATTCCATCAGATCATATCCCAAATCGCAATCAGATTTTTGCGTTAAACTTCAATGTTAACAGTTACATAAGAACACATAACCAGATTGCTATCCGGTGTCGATGGTAAGTACACGTTGGCATTTGTAATACGAATATTTAAAGAAAGAGATATTCATAAATTTGAAACGATAGGGAAGATCCGACCATTACTTAATATATTGTCATGTGATATCCTCGTCAACTAGCCTTGGCTACCACTCGCTACTATCCGAGGCGAAATTTCAGCCTTATCGGATCAAGTTCATATTTAAATTCATCATTTTTATTGCAAATTAAGTTACCCTTCAACGCAATGCAACAATCTACATCGTCAGAAGTACAGGAGCCATAAAAAAAAACATAATCAATTTTATACTTAAAAGTTATGAAATCCATTTCATGTATTTCGTTGCTGTTGAAATATTGCAGTTCAAATGACAAACTATTGGACGAAAAGTATCGCAATGTTCAGTACGATTGACTAAGGCTTTCGATGTCGAAGAATGAATACATTGATGCAGTACAGGGGATGATTGTATGATCACACCGGAGGGCATTTGTCACCTCATCAAGATGGCATATACATACTACAGGGGATACGATGTATTTGGGGGTCGATCCAATATTGACGAATTCATAACAAGAAGAAAATGTGGGACATGTGCGTGGCCTTGTGTACATTATTATTACTCAAAATGATTGTATGTTGAGGCAATAATAATAATAATTAAGACCAATTGTATGGATTGAATGGATTATGATGCATGGGTATTACAAGAGTGATAATAGCGGAACAATTTTGTATGACGATGGAAAGTGAGACAAGCAGAATTCATATAATTTGGCGAAATCAGCGATTGATAAGTGATTGATGTCCTCCAATCTAACCACTGTCTCTTGTTCCATGGCAAGAGCTAAAGCTGAAAGACGTTACTACAGCGTAAAAGGAAGCAGTTGTCTTTCGGAAATCAAACAATCATCCTCTTATTTCGGTGATCGGACAACTCTTACCGTCTTGGACGTGAGACAATTGAATCTTTATAGAATTCTGCTAGTCAACTGTTACTTTATGTGGAAACGTGCATACTGAGCTGATACGAATGTAAACACATTCGTAAGACTGCCTATGTTTCCGTCCCTATTAATCATGAGAATCAATTTTACCCTTCTATTATCCCACAAATTGCATACGTAAATATGCTTTCTGTCGCATTTAAGACCAGCAACAAACATGTAAAGGGTCTCACAACAATATCGCCGAAGAATGATCACAGCTTTGAATACCGAATACGGAATGATTAGATTTACATTCCATTGTTTTTGTCGTAATAAAAAGTGCTCGGTTTCCTAGCGGCTGGGTTAACTCTTTTAATCGGACATTTAGTCTTTGTTAGTTAGGCATTGATCACAGGTTTCTCGAGATAGAATGGTGAAGAAAAAAAGGTCCATTATGGTGATCTGGCACCGAATGGTTTATCAAAAATATGTCGTATAGGCGAGTACGAGATGATTTGTATGCTTTGTTTATTGCGGGGATTAAAGACATCAGTAAAATTTTAAATGGAAAGTGAGGTCGAGCGATACATCATTTGAGAGAGCACAAATTATCCTTCCAATAATATCCTATTTATTAGTTTTGGTAGAATTATTTTATTTTGAAAACCATAAAAATACTGTCAAAGTCTTCTAGCATTTTCTGATACAATTTTTCAATGTTTTGAAAAGTCACGAAATCAAATTTTAAAAAAACGCCATTGAATGGTTGTTTGTTTAATTTCCTTTTTTTGTAAAAAAAGGAATAATCAGTTGAATTATTTTTTTCTAAATTATTAAAATGTTGATTTACCAAGTTTCGAAAATGGAACTCATTTGCTTCCATACAATATTACAGATTTTATACAAATCTATTTCGAACAGTTTGTAGTAATATTAATTTGACAACATACTTATCATTTACATTTTTAATGGAAATAGTGTTATTGAACAGCCGAGAAGTTTATTCAATAACACTGTTTCTAATAAAAACGTAAACTCAAAACAGCGACTTTCACAGCTTCATTTTTTATAACTCGCTGCCGCCGGCATTTCGCATCATAAACAGATCCGGTACCGGCCAATTATTGAACTAATTTGGGAGCATTTATCACTTGCATGTCTATTGGGATGAGTGCTATCCAACAAACAAGAAGTTACTCTAGCATAACTATTATTTTGAAAATAAATTTATTTTAGTCGACTAGAATAAACGTTTGACTGAATTTTTTCTCTACTCGCAGCTCCAATATTTGAATAATTTAACAAAAAAGAGTAATGATAAATAAAGAATTTTCCTAGTCTTGTCATTCAGTATGGTTGATTTTGAAAATTTTTCAATTAAAAAAAAATCGTTTATTCTGTTCTGAAACGAGTGAAACTTGTGGAATTTCATTTTCAAAATAATAGTAGTGCTAGAGTAACCTCGTTTATTGAAGGGGGTATTCTAGTGTAGAAAGTTGGAAAAATTGAAAAATTTTTTTTTCATATTTCGATAGCTTAGATATTCAAGAATGGTCGTTAAAAAGATTTTATTAAATTAGAATTATTTTAAAAGTTATAGCCATTTTAGTGTCGTAGCAACGCGACCGGTTGAGACGAAACGAATCTAACAGACTGTTCACAGGTTCACAGGCACCGACTACCTGAACATGAATACCCCTCTGTAATATTTTTCATTGTAATTGAGATATACAAAATCGCAGATATGAAGGTCATTGTAACGTATTATACTGAAACCTTTATTTAATTTGCATTCAGTTTGAGTTAGTTTCATTTTAACCTTTGAGCGGTGTAGACGTTAAAACAAGTGAGAAATTTACTGTGAAAAATTTTTAATCTTAAGTGAATATTTTACTTTTGTATGCAAAATGGATAGGAAAACTAAGACCGAACATTCTTATCGTCCGGATAGATAAAAAAAAACGAAGATTTAAAGGCAATCAACATACTGTTGAAGAGGATACTTTTTTCACCAGTGAATCGACAGCAAAGTTAACAGATACCATCCAGTTGGTGCAAATGGCAGAAAGCAGCAGCTGAAGGAAGTCTTGATGACTGGTGAAACGCCAGCGGCAGCAAGTTATAAGAAATGAAGCTGTGGAGGTCGCTATTTTGAGATATGTTGGATTCGATTATACTCAAAGTACTCGTCAACTAGTTCAAGTCACAGGAATTACTCATTCATCCATATTAAGAATTTTAAAAATGCACGAACTGAAAAAATCATTCTGAAAAAAATCAATTAATACACAAATTGAATGAGGATGGTTGTGATGGAAAGCAGCAGTTTTATGAAGAAATGAGCCAATGTTCAAGTGGAAATTCTGACTTATTATTCAACATTTGCTTTTCTGTTGAGTGTACGTTTTATTTAAATGATGCTTTCAATAGTTATAATTGCCGTTACTGAGATGGCACTAACATACATTTTATTCCGTGAAGTTCATATTCAACACCTTTAAAAAATAAACGTCTGGTATGGTTATTTAGTACACCATATCGTTGCACGATGATTCATTCCTGGAAATTTAACTGGTGAAGAATACATAAATAAACGTCAATATGCAATCGACGCCATTATAACTGAGATAAAAGCAGATGCCCAAAACCATAATGTTGAGCTGCATCATTTTCTGCATGATGGAGCACCGCCGCACAATGCTGCTGCTGTAAAAAAATGCTTAAATGACCGACTGCCTGTAGGTGGATTAGCAGGAGTGGCCCAATCGTGAGTGGCATACTAGATCACCCGATTTATCGCCTTTAGACAATTTCCTTTGAGGCACTTAGAAAATAAAGTATTTCTTACGAAGTCCGATTCCATAAATGAGCTTCATCAACGGATTATAGATGAGTGGAGAAACATAACACTTGATGTAGCTAATATAAAATTTTCGAACCAGATTTGCACGAAATCTCTATTATTGTATGAAATTCCAGTTTTACTGACGTTTTTTTCTCTCATACTTTTATATTATATTTTTATATTATACTATTATAATACAAATAAAAAATGATTTATTTTTAGCCAAATTTTCTTGAACCATTTCTCGCAAGGCAACGGCGGGACTAAGGGCGACCGCCTTATAGTCCGCCCCGGGGCCTTTCGGAAATACATATATGTGTACTTTGTACACTGTACATTCTACTTTGCACATTTTTTTTATTAGTTTTTATTGAAAGTACTTGTACTACTAGAACTGACGCCACGTTCATCTTACGGTATTAAGACTGTACCTAGTAAATGGATCGCAGTTTTAAAATTTGTTAGATAAACGTTTTAGTAAATTAAAAAAAATTTTAGGCATTTATTCTTGTGGGTGCTGAATCAAGCTCATGGTATGAATAATTTAGATGGGGTGGGAAAGTCGCGCCGTGGATACGTAAGGAATGTTGGTTGAATTCTTGTTTTGGGTAAAAAACGTTGACATATCACAAGAATACTATACAATTTACAAGTTGTAATGATGCTGAATGATATAGTGAGAGAATTTTAGACCTTTCGTCGTTACTTCGTCGGTTAATTCATCTAGCACATGATCGGAAGACGAAAATGTTGGGTTGTACCGGTTGCTAATTTCACACTACAATAATAATTAATCGAATATCATCGGAATGCAAGGAAATCAAGGAGCATTTGATTCTTTTCGCAAAAATGGATTATTGATTAGAAACATTGATTGGAACAATTAATTAGTTGAATGACCGGAGTGACCTGTTCCAGTTCATAACAAAATAGTATCTTATAACTTTCGCTAACGGACAGAATATATCACCGGTTCATTAGTCACAACAGCAATGATCGGTTGGCGATGGTGGTCAGATAATTGATTCTTATGTATATTGTAATATGGAAGATATCCGCACATTATAGCAATTGTAACTGTTGTAGTGAATTAAGAGTTACTATTCGAAATAGATTAAATTTTCGATATTATGAGTGATTGGCTAGAGACTGAACTCGAAATCACTATGAAGTTGATATCTTGAGCGAACTCTTAATCATCTAATGTATCATACACCTCGCGAGTAGTACCAACAGTAAAGAATGAATTCAGCAAAGTATACTCTCAGTGATACGTACGAAATGCTCGTATACGGAATGCTCTATCAAAACATTCCCCTGACGCATATTGACAGCTCCAGCTCATCGTCGTTCACCATCTGGGCTCTACATTTGCGTACAGATAAGCTACCAGTCAAGATAGTCGATGGTCTGATGGACAGTACTAATCAGCTATCCAACAAAACAATGGAAATGTGCAATTCAATATATAAAGAGTAATCAACAATGCAAAACCGAGTGGGACAATAACGAAGAATCGTTAAAGTGTAGAACAAAAATTGTCAACACGTGAGGTGACAGTGTCGATGACCGTAGTTTCACTCCCCCGGTATACGTTAAAGATTGGGTATACATGTGAGTTAGTTGTAATTTCGTGCATAACTTTCCGGGAAATATGAATATTATTCTGGACAATGAATCGAGTTAAGTTATCGAAAGTATAAATAATTATTTTGGATTTTGGATCTAAGTACGTGTGTATAAAGTGAATGGATGAAGAGTGATGCGAAAGAAGTAAATGGAGGTAGCACGGAATGAGCACGGAGATTAGACGTGGCATAGTTTGGGGAACGTAGATGATGAGGCGAGTATCCAATAGTATAAACTGAAACTTTTACCGTTACAAACATAGACAATAAAGTCACCATAATTGAAGTCATTTTTGATGTAGAGACAGTCGTTATACTAAAAAGTAGTCAAGACTGTGGTAGACATTAACCTGATAAATTATTCCCGTGAAACAAATGTAGAGTTGATTAGTCACTCATTTTCGTGAGTTAAAACAAGGCAGCGACAATAAATTAGTCAGTCGCTGAATTGTATATTCGGTATATTACCTATTATTATATTGTATCCTATCTCTCTTATAACGATCTAGTTATTATGGTTATTTTCAAACTATACCAATAAATCCAATTCGTTTTTTTTCACGTTTCACTCTTAGTCAGGCGGCCTTAGATCTTACTTTTCTACCTTCACAGCCATAGAATCATTGGATCAGAGGATACCACTTTTGGTAGCTGATTGGGATGTGGATAATTTATTGAGGCCATAGAGTCTGTACACATAAATCGCCCGTCACAATTTCTATAGCCAATGATTTTCATTCATCCGTCACAACACAAGTACGCGAATTGTCAGCAAAAAAGAACTTATTATGTATTGGTTATGTCTTTCGTTACTTAATGTTCATGTTATGATAAATGAAACAATATCACGAATTATAGGAAAGGGACTACTCACCGTCATCCATGATAGCCGTTGTGACGTTCTTTCCAGTGATACCTTGCGCCCATGCTGCCTCTACGTTCAGATCAAGCTTCGGCTTTCCACCATTTTGACCCGTATTTTTAAGATACCATTGATATTGAAAAAACGGATCAGTAGGATCTTGATTTTCTCGTCCCTTTATCAGATTTTTATCATACTGTGGTACGAGATTGTTCACGCTTAAAGAATTGTATCCTCTTTTAACTCGCTTAAACCCCAATTGCTGAACGGCCGTGTGCACCTATACAAGAAACGCATCCAAAGGTTAAACTAGGGATTACGTACTAAAAAGTTCAATTTTACGTATATTTATTATACGTACTAAGGGGTCTATTTTCAGACGTCTCATGTGTGGCACGGATCTCTTGCTTCTCGCATGTGCCAAGGCTTGATGCATGAAATGATATTCTGTCCGGCTGCCTAACACCTTGAACAAAAATATTGAAGTTTTTCGTACTAAAATAATATCAGACTTTATTAGATATGTTTCGGAACGTCCTTATTGATACATTTGTGTACAGGTTTAATATCGAGAAGTTTTAAATATAATATTTTCTATTGAATATGACTATTCAGTTTGAAATACAAAATGTGTTTTTGTTAAATGTTCACAATAAAGATAAATATTTAAAACCCCTGATTTTTCATTCTTCATCACTCTAGTATTAAGTATTGTAATAGGCACAAAAATGGAGTTGGAACTTTATGTTCACAATTAAATTCTCACCACACCACCATGATTTATTCACGTAGACGAACATATGTTTACTTATTTAACTGTCGTCTATGACCAACATATAATTTGTATCTAATTTGAAAAACCGTTGAAATAGAGAACCTGAAACTTTCTACAAAATGAGGACGGGGATTGGAAACACTGATTATGCGGTAGAAAGGGGAAACGATGAATAGACAATGGAATATAAATAGGAGAATATGGAAGAAGCTGTGGAAAGAAGACAGGAAGAAAAAAAGGATAATGGAGAGAATGAACAAGATGAGACAAGAAAGGTGAGGGAGAGAGAAGAAGAAGGAACATAGTAATACGAACCTGAATGCACATGAACAAATTTTGAATTCAGAACATAGAATCGCGACAATTTTCATAATAAATACACGTTATATATCTGCATATAATTTTTTTTTTTGATTTTGAGGTTATTCATTTATTCATATATATATATATATACACATACATATGCAGTGGCTTATACGAGTGCCATATGCGTGAAATTATCTGCCCTGATACTTTCGAGTTATCAACATCGAGAGGTTAATATTATTTCTCTATACCCTAATAACTAACTATTACGAATTTGATGAAACTATATTTGAAGTATGTCCCTTAAAAATTGCGATGGAATATGACTGGTTCCGAGAGATTATATCTCATAATTATGGCGATATTATGTTTTGAAAACCAACCTTCGTTCCTGGTTACATATTTTACAATTTTTCAAAAATACGAGTAATATACTAAACAGCTGATATGCGTGAAAAGTTAATATTATAAATAATACAATGGAACGGTAAAAGAATGAAACATGTACACTATTGACATGAACTTGGTGTTTATATTCGCAGCGTATCTGTATGTTTTCTAGGGTTTAAATAAGTGACTTTGCACAAACTAGCACTACAAAGGACCTTTATGTTGGTCTTCAATACCTATTATCTGCATTTTCAGAAACTTTTTCATGTTGGATTGGCCTTCAATTTTATTTTTCAATTGCCATATAACAATCTGAGGATTACTTTTTATCGAACCCAAAATTGATTTCGCATTGTGTGCATTACTAACTTTATTCACATTTACACATTATTTCATTCTTTGAAAGACTTCATTATATTACATTCGAGCGTCAGTATCGCTTTAACTATAATTATTTCAGCTTCTGACTTCCCACATGATTGCATTCCCACATGATTACATTGAAATGCTCCGCTTTATTCGCTTTTAGTATACATCGATATTATAGTATATATCTGATACATATTCAAAAATACCAGCTATATAATTCAACGCAGTATTGTTATCATATTAATTTATACGCTATTATCATATAATCAAGTATAAAGTCTTACCTTCAATCAGATGTAATATGTTCAAAATATTATTGATTAAATATAATATAACAGTTAAAGCTTACCGAACCAAGATTTACGAATCCATTCCTTTCCGCGATATGATCAGCTAGTTGCTTCAAAACAGGCTGTCTCATTTTTACGAGAAAAGCATTAGTGAAAATATCAGGTTTTGCTTCTACTTGTAGGATACCAGATACAAAAATTATGATTGGAAGTAAATAGAGGGTATGGGGAATATGTGTGTGTAGTGCGCGATATCGACGTATGCTGTCAGGCTTAATATTCCTTTCCCCACTTCTACGAATCATACATACGGCAGATAATGAACTCGTTTTTTCACTCATATTATCATCAAAATTATGTTTTATTATTGTTGAATGAACCATGGGCATGTCTCGAATATTGCACGCATTACGAGTCGCTTGAAACCCAACACGTGTTCTTTCCATACTTAGTTGAGTTCAACTGCTGTTTTACTTCGAGTACAGATTGGCAACGAGTGGCAGTACTACTAATACTTTGGGAAACTCAAAATCACTGTAAACTTTCAGGAAAAAGTCTATCAATATGTTTCTACCACGACTAGCACCATTGCAGCAAGTACCTAATATCTATAAAGACGACCGCGATGATGACACTGTCTGTCACTACCTCTGCGACCAAAAGGTCGTACTAGGTGAACTATACTCCGATGTTTTTATTTGTCTGCGCACAACGCCTCTCGGGGAAAACGCGTAGAAGATGCATGACGTCACATATTATATTGATTGCACACGGAGGGTAAATTGAAGAGATGTGGGGAGTGTGATGGCACTAGAGCTTTAATGCGCCGGCGCAAGAGATTTGACTTGTCCTTCACGAAAAGATGCTTATAACTAGTAACTTTTTATCAGTATCTCATAACTTTGCTATCATTACTTTTCGTTAGATTTAAATGTTTACTGGTACCTCCTTATTCAGTATAATTCATAGCGTAGAATGCAGGCAAGGTTGTAATGACGAAAATTTGGTCAACTGATTAAATACATTAGATTTACAGTAGTTTTTACATCTGTTATCTAATTCTAAAAATGAATGCAATAAATAGTGACGATGAGAGATAAGTTATTTCCAAAAGCGGATTTTCATTTATCTCAACATGTTCGATTACATGATAAATTCTGAAATATATACATATACAACTTGTACATGTATGTGTTCTTAATCCTTTGTAGAACTAGATTCAAAAGATGTATCTATAATTCAACTGGAAAAATTGAATGGAAATTGTAAATACAAAAATATATTGAAAATGGATAATTGTTGACAATCTGATATTCTAATTGGTAGGTTAGCCAACAGTTATTGGTTGATCTAATATCAAGGCTTGTGTACATGTTGTAAATAACAATTGTATATTTAATCGAGATAATTCTATTATACAACTCGAAGCAACTATATATAGAACGCAGAATAACGAATATAACCATGAACAACAGAACAATCCAATGACTCGTCAAATCAGGAGTAATAATTAGAATTCTATCAGCCATATCGTCAGTGTTTACGATGGAAAGGATAGATTTTTTTCATAGATCAACTTTTTCTCCACCATAATTTTCAATGAATTGAGGCATTCCAGTTTCCTTCCCTACAATTTGGCTTTCTTCACCCCCTTTGTTTTCTTTCTTTATTTCTTTTTACTAGTAAACACTTCATAGCCTTTTCTATCTTCATTTTCTAAAATGTTTATTTGTTTTTAGGTTGCGCCGTTCATTTTCTACTATTTCATACTCTTTCTAACGTTTCACTCCAATTTTTGCATCTGCTCCTGCTTCACAAACAAAAAAATTCAAACACTAAAAGAACAGAGCCACGAATGAAACAACGGTAGTTAATAGATACCATTTGTAGGATCGTATGGCAAAAATTGTGGCTAAAAATACAAAGTAATAGATGAAAAATACTGAAAATAGTAATGCAAATATATAAACTAATTGATTGATAAATTTGAGTAAATAGTAAACAAACGCTTGTAACGAAAAAAAAGAAAAAAAAAAAGAAAATCAATATGAATAGAAAATGAGCGAAATATACTGTGGATATCTCATAATACAGATTCCTGATTTGAATTAGCTTACTTTCTTTTTGTGAAATACACGTTATTCAAGAATTTCTTATTTCGAAAATATTTTCCGAAATTTCAAATTTTTTGGGATATGTGTTTCAAACTTTTCTTGTTGAAATAGTCCACGAATTTTGATGATGACCCTTTCTATAATAAGATATGTGTAAAGTCACAACGTTTTCTCACAGTTTCTTTCTAACTGATAGTTGTAAATGCAAATTTGGAGACTACAAACACTTACATATATATGAAGGACTCTCGTGAATTAGGGCATTATAAACAGAAGAAGAAGCTGTATAATATAGTCTTCTATATTTGGTTCTTAATCAGACAAAGATAATTTTCAAATATAGCTAGATAAATATGTACGTATGGTTATATATGCGCATATGTTAATATATTTTCTTCAGACTGATAATGTTCCTTGTGATAAGTTCTGTGAATACGTATAATGTAGAAATGACCAACTATTTATATATGAAATATAGTGTTGAACAGTGTTAGTTATTGGATGTTGACAAAGAACTAATACGAACATGATTTACGAAGATATAATATGAAATATGATTAATTCGTTGTTGTCATCTTGCTTTATTAGTTGCTATAATCGCAGTTTTGATACTCCAGCCATCACCAAAGAATCGGGATATATGACTTGTTGATGTGAAATTGTCATGGGTCTGTTGTTAATTTATTCCTTTGAAAATATAATAGAGAAAAAACTGAAAAATTAAGTTCATATATGGCACGTCGATGATGTTTTTTTCTGACATGTAAGCATTACAGATAGGCAATTAATTATATACCCACCCCGCTACACTTTAAAAATCGCGTAATTCAACTTGTCATATTTTGTTAGTTTCTGAATCTGAAAAACTAATAAAATGCCAGTGCAATAAAGCCATAACTATCGAAATGGTGTCAACTAGTGATTTTCAACCGCCCTGCCGCCTTTTTTATCGATCCAACAGGTTTAGTAGTTTATTCAATTCTAAAAGTTCACTTAATCATAGCTTAACAAAAATGATCCGTAGAACTTGTCGTAAGTTGGTAATACCAGTCCAGTTGCATTTTTATCGTTGAATATAAGTTGAATTGGATTAAAATTATAGAGAGATCATAGAGCGGTCTCTCGAATGGCTCAAAGTTCCTATTCCATACTTATAAGCTTCAAAACTTTGTCTGGTAAATTTTCTCTCGAAATTAGAGAGCAAAAGCTGATATATACATAAGGTAGTCACTCCAATGGAACTTAATATCCAATTCAGTAAAGCCAGTTTCCGCATTGTTGTAATCTCTTGCATCATCGTATAATCAACAAAATATAGACGTACGACTTTTCAAATACCATGGATGTCGTCATTGAATTTAATCAACTAGTGAGGCCGATAGTATTGGTGAACCGTATAATATCGATATGGCCATTGCCAACACATCAGCATTCTGTAACTGAGTTACGAATAAGGCTTGTTCATAGAGTCTTCATGTTTATTCTGGTCGGCATAATATCAGTTGCGGTGACGGCAGACGTTATACATCATTGGGGAAACATAGATGAAGTCACAGAGTGTGCCCTGATTGCAAGTGCATTTTATTTATCTATGCTCAGACTTGTCGTTTATACAATTCATAAACAAGATTTAGATTATGCTGTTAACACGATGAGAGCTGACTGGGTAAAGTCATGTGAAGAAGATCTCATAGTTCTTAAAAAAAAGTGTTCATTTGCATTTCAAATGGCTAAATATTTCATTGTCACTGTTGTTATAGCTTTGACTACTTTCATGTTGGGGCCGATTTTACAGGTAAGATATCTTCGTAATTAAAACGCTAATGTATTCAGCTGTTTGGAATTTGGTAGATCAGTCTTCTTGGAGTCGACGATAGAATATTACCATTTCGTGGTTACTTTTTTCAAAACCAAACAAACAGTCCATATTATGAATGTCTCTATGTATTTGAAATAATTGCGGGAGCATTAGGGGGATCAACAATTTCTGGAGCGACGAGTCTTAATCTCATGCTCATAATACATGGCGCTGCCAAGTTTTCACTTGTGCGTAACAAACTGAAGGCATTGAGAAGTGATGATACAAACGTCAAGGATCATCTTGTAGACTGTGTGCGACTGCATCAAGAAGCCATTTTGTATATATCGTATCAAGCATCGCAAAGACTCTTTGCCAAGTTATCGAAAATTTTTATGTCTTAATAGATTTGCAGATCGGGTGGAAAATATCATAAATATCCTTGCTCTTGGTCAGTTCGTTACTAGCACGGGACTTGTTTGCTTCGCCGGATTTCAAATCACATCAGTGAGTTATTTAATTATTACTAATGGCTTAATTTATCTTTGCAGTTGAACTTACTATGTGTTAAATTCACAAACACGATTTCGAATATGCTGTTAATACGATATGAGCTAATTAGGTAGAATAATATGAGCATTACTTTATAGTTCTCACGGAAATGTCTTAAATTGGATCTCGTGCCTAAATGTTTCATTGCCACTGTTGTAATGCCATTGACTGCTTTCATATTGGTATCGATTTTACAGATAAATTACGTTTCACTGATTTTACTACTTTCACGATGTTTTTTTTTCCAGTGTACTCAGGAAACTCGATGTTATTATCCACATATATAATCTTAATGTTAATGTATTAGTATATGGATGTGCGCACTAATTCTCCCTTACCCCACTGAAACAAGTTATAGGTCATTATAGCTTTGTCTTAGTTGTAGCCCATGCTAAACTATCAGTTGTGCTTTATTATCCAGCTTAAGTAGTCCGGAAGCTTTTTTATCAGTGAACTGATTTACCGTGAAGAATTGAGTTTCTTAAGAATGAAGTCTTAGCGTCATTGGTGCCGAATAGCGCCACAGTAGGTGTAAGCAGTCTTCTTCGTTTTCTTTGCAAAACCTGCAGGTGGCACCATGGCCAATCTCTATAATTTTGCAATGGACTTTGAACTTACTATATCTAGTGAGGAGTCTGATCGTAGTGCTTAGTTCTTTTCTATACATGATATTCTTCAACAGTTCCGCCACGGGCACTTCCTGATAGGAATTGACACCAATGTGAAACAAACCCTATAGGGTTCCACTACTGATGACCACGGAGAGCTAAATGTAGAAAACCGGCCGGAGCTAAAGCCCACATTCGATGCGTATCCTAGGTCAACGGGGCCCTGGTTAAACTCACAAGTTCGCAGCTCGATGTTCTATCGCTGGACTCAATGGAGGATGTTGAGTCATTTGCTGAGAACTTGAGCATACTTTTCGTGGATGCATTAAAGAAAGCGATGCCGCGTAAGATGCGACTTAGGAAATCCAACTCGTGGTGGACTCGGGGCCTCATAAAGAAGAAACATGTTGTAAATCGTCTTCGCCGCATGTACAAACGGGAACGCCGCGCCGGAACTCAGAAATAGGGAAATACTGAGAACCAACAGCGTGCTTGCAGAATAGCTGGAAAAATTCGTCTTTACCCATGGCAACTTTGATCCGGGAGGATTCATCTACAAATCAAACGTCGACAATTTACTTACTTAACGTACATGTACCGGATAACTCTGATACACCTGAACAAACTGACATACGGCCAAGTTCAAGAATATCTCCTTGCACTGAAACCGCATGAGACTTCACCGATAATGAAATTCACTTTTACCTTCGATCAACGAAAAAAAAGCCCTAGGGCCTTATTTTATTGAGATATAAGTTCTGAAGAGAGCCAAATTTTGACCCAGATTTCACTCATATTTTCGGCTATAAAAAATATAAATAATAGTTCAAAAAAAAATCCTTCGTTCACCCGGCCGACAATTACGTATAAAATACGTAAGCAAAATTTCAAATAGCTGGGTGAAGTCGTTTTAAGGTTACAGTGGTTACTGACTTCGAAAATATGGTTTCGAGAAAAATGCGTTTAAAGTTTTAAGTACGATTTGCATGCAGAAAAAAATTTTTTTTGGAAATTACACTGAATTGTCTATTCCAGGACTATACAGTAATCATTCCTTTGCTTTGGATTATACATATAT
>CAJUYH010000432.1:0-67374 GCA_910591685.1 Galerucella tenella | reverse complement strand
TCATTATACAATATCAAATCACGTCAGTTTCTTAGATCGTGAAAAGAACTATACTAATAACTTGATTTTCTCGTTTGGAGAAAAAGTTGGGGAGCACAGCCTCCTAGATTTAACTACTTTACTATTACTTATCGCTCATATAATTGAAAACAAACACAATGACTAGAACCCACACACAAACAAATCGAAGCCTTAGGTTTTGCTATGTCTTGTCACTTGTCAGCTTGAGTTGACAGTTTCCCAATTTTCACTATCATCGAAATATAAAATTATGTACGATATATATGATGCATTGCAAATGTCGTTACCTAACCAACGGATTTAATCAGAACTGTTGCAAATGGGCATGAGTTACACTAAATTATGAAAATAGTTATATAAAAACAATTACTTCTAATCTTAAAGCTTCTTAACCTTTAGAATGAGGAAACTGTCCGTTAGTTTATAAAATATTTAATGGACTCTTTACTCCTAATATTATCAAATTTAATTATAAACTTGTATTCCAGTAAATAAAGGAAAAAAGTTAACATTAATCACGCCCTATTTTCATCTTCCGGTTGGAAGTTGCATTTGGTACCTCATTAAACGGGTCAAACTTTCTGCTCCCGGGCAATTTTGACCTCGCCAGGAATTTGTTCCTATTTTTTTTGTATTGCACTAATTTACTCAAAATTTTCTTGATTATGGGTCCTCATAAGGTCCTTTGTCATCCCTGAAATTTGTATACCCTAATTTTTTTTAACTTTCATTTAATCGTTGTTTATTGAATCCCAAATTTTTGCTGTTTTTGGATCGCGGGGAAATTTTGTGAACAACCATCAATTACAAATTTATACATGCGGATCATGATCCGATTGGTCTCTATGATACATCATTTGAAAGCTAAGAATGTCTACCTTTCGATTGTGCAATTACTTTTTTTGACGAAGTCGTCCATTTTTCAATAAAATCAGAAAACGCGGGCTCAAGGAAAAAACGCACTTTTTTGTGGTTTTTTTCTCCCTGCTCTTTATTTCTAACATCTTAACATCTTAACTAGTGGAACGGGGGAATTCCCACCTTTCCATCGATGTATATAAGTCATACCTTTGATACCCCGGGGAAAAACCAGTATATCTAAATGTATACGCTCCGTCGTTCGCTGCGCGTGTGCTCTACGTGGCGCTCGTGTCGTCTGCTCATCTATTTGTGGTTCATGTGAGTCACGCCAGTGTTCGAATTATAAATACAGCGATAATATGTTATCCCAAGAGGTACAATTAGAGGAAACTGTAGACTCAGAAGAAGTTGTTGACGGGGTAGAGCTAGAGGGAGCTCTACCTATATTCTTCACTCTTGAGGCATTTTCAGTTTTCCCTACCAAAAGTCTAATGAACTTCAGTTTTTAGCCAAATGTGCAAAGCTGATTGTTGCTAGATTCAGGTCCACTGGTGAGGTCCATCTCGCTAGAATTAATCTTATAGCCCGTTTTCCTAATAAGTATATCTTGAGGCCTCATCTGAGAGGAAAACAAGACCCTCGGAAACATAAATATCCATCAAAAGTGTCTGGTTACAGGGTTTCTCATTTATGGCACCGAGGATTTTCCCAATCTGTAAAATGTGGTGGCGCCATCTACAATTGGTTTACACAATCCAAAACATTGAAAATAATGGATTTCCAAGACCCCCCAGCTCAAATTTTGTACAAAACTTGCATATTTCACAAGTCTCAAAATTTCCGGTATTTCAACCCGATTTTTTTGCAGAAAATATTGATGTTGCGAAAAAAATCATGAGGACCATTTTTGTAGAAAATGACCTGAACTTCAATTTTTATCTGAACCGAAAATCTCTAACTGCCATATTTTAGGAGATATTGGCTAAAAACCTCTTTTCTTGGTCTTTTGGGATCATTTTCTCCGCCCTCGCACGCCTTTTCATGCAGAACTTTGTCTCATGTTTAATGAGGTACCAAATGCAACTTCCAGCCGGAAGATGAAAACAGGGCGTCATTAATGTTAACTTTGCCTTTTTTCCTCCTTCATTTACTGGACTATTGGAGTTATAAGATAAACGGTTTTAATTTAAAAAATAATGTTATTTACTAGTGGTGTATTCGACCATGTAACAAATTACGCAGAAACAAATTTATGTTACGATAATATTTGTAAAATATAATTATCATATAAACATTATGCTCTACAAAAATAGTTTAATAGATCTTAGAATCATTAAATGTTCCGCTCTAATCAATATTCAATAAATTATACAATGTCATGGAAATGAAGTGAAAATATTTACAGATTATATTCCTTGGGACCCACTCAAACCTAAATTTTTTATCACAGTGTTAAAATAGTCAAAATACATGCAGGCACCATTATAATAACATAATTTTGTTTGTTTATCATTTTATCAGTAATAAATAGTTATTTATGATACCTTTGCGCACAAGTTGCGAAAATACAAGACACGAACGTAGCGAGTGCCTTTTTTGCAACGAGTGCGCAAAAGTACTTCACGCACAAGTGTCCTACAAAACTTTATCTACGACCACATGAAGAAAAAATAAAAAATGTGCTCTAAATGGGTTAAGAAACATAAAAATAAATTTTCTATAAACAAATATATACACAACGAATTCTAATTTCAGGTGGTGTGCAATCCGAAAAAATGCATTCTTCTCGAGGTTCTTCCATTTAAAATAAGTGTAGGTAATTAAAATTTTAAATATATCAGAAAATATTTTTCACTAAATTTCGTAAATGACTAATTTTAAAGGTGGTTGTAGATAAAGCTTATTTTTGAATTTCTTAAATTATTGTTTAAAAAAATATATTCACCGTAACTGACAATACCCTCCGCAAACCAATTAGTTCCGTTATGAAACATTAGAGGTCCTCCTGAATCTCCACCACAACTATCCTTTTTTGCTTCACCTCCTGCGCACATCTGTGTTTTCACAAGGTCAATACTGAGCTTACTCAATTTTTCTGCGCATTTTTCATTATCAAATGAAGGTAGTTCCAATTTCATTTTGACTTTGCTGAATTGTGCTGAAAATTTTTTTTTAATAATTACCTACCTATTTTTACAAGTAACTTCATAAAATAAACTTAATTCGTTATAGTATATTAAGTATCAAGAACGGTAAGGGTTGTTTACCGGTCGACAGCAATTTTGCTGGAGACCGGTATTATCCTTAACGTTCGAAATGCTTATACCATTTTTTGCGCGATTGTATTGAAATAAGCTTCGAATAAAATAATTTAAATTTCTTCGGAATTAACTAAGTGTCAAAAGTGACATTGATACTTTTCGATCAGTTTAAAATATAATTAGCATTTTGGTGAAATTGTTTTTATGCTATTTATTACTTTTTATATTGTTTTGTTCGATTCTGTTCATTAAAAAAATATAAATCTGCTTATTTTTTTTGTTCCTTTTGTTCCTATTATTTAGGACCACTCAAATGTATGTAGAGCTAAGACGTCGGTAAGTAATTTACTTACCGACGTCTGAACGGTATGTAAATCACTTAACGACGTGTTAGATTAGAAAACAGTAGACACAACCTACCGTCCTGACAACCGATGCTGTAAATAAACAAAAAAGATCGATCGCGCAAAAAATTGATTAAATTTAAAACAGTGACTCGTTTCTCTCACCCAGTGGCTTTGGCAAACGAATGAGGTTAGATATACACATAGATCCAAAAGTTTTGCATCACCTTCTTCGGATGCGAAGGAATTTTTTTGCGCTAACAATTTTTTGTTGGCTTGTTTATCAATGTTTACCATTTCAATATGTTCCATATTTTTGCAATATACAGATGTTTACAGTTTTTTTTGTAAGATAACATTTTTAGTGCGATCATTTTAACATTCAAGGCATTTGAATTTCACGATTTTAGGTGCAAACATGAATCGTCAAGTCATAAGTGAGATTGACCGTGCAAGAATAGTGACTTTGGTTGAAGAAGGTCATTCTCAAAGGTTCGTGGCAAACAGAGTTGGCGTTTGGCAAAGTGATGTGTCTCGTGTATGGAACCGGTATCTCCAGACCAATTCTCTTCGTGATAGACCTAGAAGCGGTAGAAGGCGTGTTATTAATCAGCGACAGAACCGCTATATCCACTTAACTATCCGAAGAAACCCGACCATGGCAATACCAGCACTCCAAAGAGATATGAGACATGCGTTGGGAGTTCAAGTATCGAACTCGAGGTGTCGCCGACCAATAAGAGTGCCCAGACTACAACCTGAGAACAGAGTTCGCCGACTACAGTGGGCTCAAGAACTCGCGGCCTTGCATGAAGAATTTTGGAATTCGGTGTTTTTTTTCCGACGAGACAAGGATTTGTTTGGTACAAGATAGCCATCGAATACGTGTGTGGCGGGATCCAATGAGAGTTGCTCAGCTTGCCCATGCACGCCCCGTGCCGCCCTTCAGATGAGGAAGTGCTATGTTTTGGGCTGGTATCATGTTAAATGATCGCACAGAATTAATTCATGTGGAGGGAACGATGACTGGTGATAGGTATCTCAGAGAGATTCTACTGCCTCACGTGAGACTATGGCGCGCAGCTGTTGGCAATTCCTTCGTTTTTATGGACGATAACGCCCGACCTCATCGGACCAGAGCTGTAAATGAGTATCTTGAAACTGAAGGGATCAATAGTTTGAACTGGCCTGCCCTATCTCCTGACATGAATCTTGGGACATGCTTGCCAGGCAGTGGCAGCACGCAGAAATCTACCCAGGAGTGTACAAGAGCCTGTTCATACGGCCCAAGAAGAATGACGAAATATTCCTCAACAAAATATCAATAATTTGGTAAACAGCATGGGCAGGCGACTTCAAGCTTGCATAAATTCTAGAGGTGGAAATACTCTTTATTAAAAGTTCTCATGCAGGTTCTCACTTAACCTTTTCTTTAAAAAGAATCAATTTGTTTTTAATTTCTAAGAATACTTTTTATGTTTAAAGAAAGTTTATTATTGGATAATGAAAATCTTTGACACGTTTTTTTTTATTGAAACTAATTATTTGATTAATCTCTGATTCATTTATAATGAACACATTTTTTTTTCGGAGATTTAGGGTGATGCAAAACTTTTGAATCTATAAATGTCTAATTTATAAGGAAAATAGCTACAAACATATGATTACTATTTCAAATGAAACTAACTGTTTCTAATTAATTCCATTTTAATAAAAAATATATGAAAATTATAAATTGATAATTATTTCGATATTCAAAATCGTGAGAATGACAGAAGTTCCCTTTTTTGGTTTTCTTCTATCATCACAAACCGCTTAAATTGTCAGGCTGGCCAGGCACAGGCGGTGACGGAAATGAGGGGCATATGGGGGGACGCACGGTCACGTGAAACTAGTCTTAAGACATAACCAATCGACCAAATTTGATCTGATGGTGGAATTTGCCCAAAATAAATTACAGAATCTAAAACGCGTGTTCATCGCTCTTGTCGACTTTTCCATCACCTGATAAAGTATTTTTTGGAAAACTTAAGCTTATGCAAATGTCCCATAATATGCTGTGTCGATGAAATTAAGTTTTATTTCACCTATTCAATCCATGGAATACAATTTTTGAAATTCTCGTGATGATTAATATTCTCAACAATGTACACCTACAAACCTACCAGCTTAAACAACAAATTATAATATTCAAGTGTTTAAATTATTAACATAATTGATCGATTTGTAATACTGATTTATAAAAACCCATTTTGTTGCATGTTTTTTTTAAATGAGCATTTCATTATAATCACTCACCTTCTTCAGTTTTTCCCCATCCACTAATGACGTATGCATCTGGTGCTCGTCCTTGATGGTCGACTTGTAAGCAAATAGGTTGAACGAATTCTTAAAAAAAAGGTTATTTAGTGTCCTTACTGGATATAATGAAAATTAAATTGTTTGTCTTATTTTATTACCAGTTCAAATTTCAAAAGGACAATGTCTGACTTCTTCTTTGGCAAGTTAGTAGATACTGTCGATACCACAAGCGCCAAATGTGGGCTCTGACTCATTCTGCTATAGTAGTATTTCTATCTGGACACGCAGAGTAAAAACTAAAAAGTTAGAAGCAGCTTCACTCAAAAGAACTTTCTAATTTCAACTTTCTCGGATATTCTGATTCACATGTTGCCCGTGTAACATGCATCTATCCATTTCAATCTTAGATCAATCTTCTGAGAAAGCCTATTATCCCTTTTGGAGCAGGATCTGTAACCTGATCAGGCTCTAAGTAGACCTGCTCCAGGTATTTAGTGTGTTAATCGCAAATAATATCTGAAGATGCCCCGTTAGATAGCCGGGCTTCAAGGATTTAGCCTGAGTCAGCCTGTAGGTATTTTCAAACGCGATGCTCCGTGTATGTAGATGTAGTGGAGCAGGGAGGAAGAAGGAAGGAGATGGGAGCAAGAAGGAATGATTACCTCTATGGCTGGGCTGGGGCATAATGACGTATTACAACGCTTATTGCTTTATCGCGTCCTGTGTGAAAGTGTTTCGCTGCAGCCTGTACAGGCTCTCTGACGGTGTTTACCTACTGGTTACCCATCCAAGTACCAACCGCACTCGACAATGCTTCACCGTGTAACAACGAGATAAAAAGTACATTTATAGTTACTTAGATGTTGATCTTGTGATTGACACTTATGCCTCAGGACTATTAAATGTTTGCTTAAATCAAAATTATTTTTAAAACCTTAAACCAACAATTTGGCCGACATAATTAAATTCTCTTCTTTACATTAGAAATCCATTAACACTTTTTACTCTTTAATTTATTTTTTTTTAAGTTTAATTTACTTACCTGTAATTCGAGCTCCCTTTTTCAAATGAATAAGGGCTATATCATTATAATGTCCAGGCGACTCGTTGTCGTATCCAGGGTGTGCAATTACTTTAGCAGCTCGGCTAATTTGTAGGGGAGCCGCACAATACATTCCCGTGGGATCACAATCAACTTTGGTTTCGGTGTTGTGTTCACCCAATATCACAGAAAATCTAAAATGGAAATTCCTGTTTATAGAAACTATCGAGTTTCGCATCGGGTCCATTAAAGTTTTAAATTTAAAGTCGAAATAGAAATGATTGTTGTGCTTACACTGGTCCTCGAAATTTTGTGAACGCAGAGTCTACGCAATGTGCTGCAGACAAAACGTATTTAGAGTGAATGAGAAAAGCAGCGCATCCCACGGACTTGAATCCATGTTGATTTTTATGAATTAGTCTGGCCATCCACGGGAATTCTCCTATTTCTGCTTCGAAACCTCCAATTATTCTGGAATTTATCAAGGTTCTTTGGTTGCCACATTTTTTTGGAAATATTGTATTGTCATCAACTGTGGAATAAAAACAGCTTCGGTAAAAAAAAATATGAAAAAGGTCATTCTACTTTTAGGAAAAGTATACACACTCTTATGTTGAAATTGATGAAACTTCTGATCTAAAATTTACAAATACGCCAACTAAGCAGACCAACATAGCCTCATTAATGGGCTGAATACAACAAAGTCAATAATTACGTTTTACTGGCATATTTTTCTCTCCAAGGTAAATTATCAAAAGCTTTAACAGTTTTTTTTTTTTTAGACAATTCGCATCAACCCAATGGGTTATTAGCGATGGCTAGTTTATTGTTCAAAATATCACAAGAACTTAGATTTTTGTATACATGTTAATAGCTTTAAGGTATGCACACAAGTTACCAGCATCACATTGATCTCCTAAGATCGATCTTAAGTTGGATTTGATTGACCACTGCGATCTCTCGTGTTGGAATAAAGGACACTCCACCAGGAAATGTTTTACCGACATTTCTGTTCGACACGATTCGCACACAGGTTGATTTGTTTTCGTTATGAGGTATGAGTGGGTAACGAACGTATGTCCGATTCTTAACCTGGATCATTGTAATATAGTAGTGAATTTAATGTGTATTCGGAGTTTTTGGTGTTGAACTTAATGATACTGACGAATCGCTATCTTCTTGGTTCATAGATTAGAGATCCAATTGCGTAATGAGTTTTTTAGTAATTCTTGTACATTTACTTTTTATTTTTTTGTCGGTGAAGTAGGGGTATATAGCTTGTAATTGATCGACGAGGCCATGTATATCTTCAGTATATATTCTAGCTACACTCAGTGGATCAGGTGATCCATGCGCACTTTCCAAAAAATCACATGTTTGTATGTAAGTCAGTACTTGCTTGTTTATTCCTGTTTCAAAAAATACTTTTGTTGGTTCCATTTGTTTTTCAACATTTGCTGTAACTGGTGCTGGATCTTTAGTTTTAACTTATTTGGGGATATTTGATATTTTTGGTTTAGAAAATTCGACTTCGTTGGTTTGTTCAACTGGAGAAGGAGTTTCAGATAAAGGTCGTTTGGCTGAGGTAGAGGAGCTAGAAGAAAATGTATTTATTTTCAGGGGAATTAATTCAGAAATAGTTTTTTCAGAAGTATCGGCGCTTGCAGTACTTTTTTCTTGGGATATATCAGTTGACAAATTTGCGTCAGGAATGTTTTGAGATGGCAATGCTGATGTTTGGATGGATGAAGTAAGAGGTGAAATTGTTATATTTGTTTCTGAAACTGTTGGTTGTTGTGTTTCGGGCATGGATGATTGTAAGGATGGAATAGATGTGGTTACTGTTGTGTTTGTTGATGAAGTTTGTGATTGTTCTAGCTGGGTATTAGGGAGTGGGCATTCTGTTGCGACATGCCCTTTCTGTTTACAGTTGAAGCATAAATGGTCATCCAGTGAGAGAAAAATTCGATATGAAGTCCCTTCGTGATTTACAGTAATAAATTCAGGTATTTGTATCTGATTAATAGGTAAGATATAAGTCTGCCTACGGAAACTTAAGATATGTTTAAATTCCGGATGAGAAGTTCCAATCCGAAGGAACGTTATTTGCGACATTAATTTAATGCCAATTTTTGTAAGTTCATTTTCTATTAGTATATTTGGAATTGATGGGCAGACATTAGATAGTATTAGTCGTTCTGTAGGTGTTACCAATCGACGAGCCTTAATGATAGTTTGTCCAACAACTATTGATCCATCATGGGTGTCCATAAAGGTATCAACTAAGTTTTCATTTGCTAAGTATATGCATATGCGATTGTTAGATATTCTGGAAGAAAATATGATGTTTTTCGGTTCAATTATACTTCCCAAAGAGATTAGATATTCCTCTAATTTTGTGTTGTCCAATGAATGGAATACGACTGCTTGTTTTTTGCTTGGAAATTTTGGTGAATTCGTGACTGTTGCATATGATTTTATTTGTGGTTTAGTACCTCCTTGGTCAGGAGTACTCATATTTTCTGGTTCATCCATATTGGTATTTGTGGAGCATTGATGTTCTAGTTACTGACCTGCCCAATTTATGATAGAACAGGTTTACTAATGAGTTTTCAACAAAACTATATCTTGAATGTAGATTTAATTTGGTATTATGAATTTATTTGTTTTGATTTCAATGCATATAAATGAATAAAAACTCACAGCATCAAGAGTATTACTGCCTGCAGTTCGAATCTTCAACACTGAACAATATAACTGTATTATTTCGCTTTGATTCTCACTAATTCGATAGTTAATCTGAGCTGGTATTAAAACACAACCGGTGCTCAAATTGCCAGGGCCGAACTCTCCCGCTTTAACAGTTTGGTTCAAATATTTAATGCTACTCATAATGATACAAGTAAAGGACAATGTCGATACCATTAAATATCAAAGTCAAAATGCCGGAAAAACCAAACAAAGAGAAACTTTAAGAGAAGGAATAAAGGAAGCCCAGATCTTTTTTATTTATGATGGTATCTGTCTGTATCTGTAGAGTGGGAAAGTTAAGTTTAGGCCACATGTGACCCATTATATATACATCCTCCCGAGGGGCTGTCCTCCCAGGTCATCGTCTATCCTGTCCTTTCCTGGAAGGTTGACAGACCACTAGGAGTCATCTCCTTCATATCAACAGGTGTAGGCCAAGACTCACCGAACACACACACTCTCTTATTGACGATAACTCTGGGCATTCGTATAAGACATGCCTGATAGTTTCCTGATCACCTGATCACACAACCTGCATAGAGGTGTTTTCTCAGTTGACAGTAACCAGTCAGAAGGGGCCAAGTAGTCGGCTTCTTGCTACCGACTCAGGGGACTAGCAGAGAAGGACTAGCAAACCTTCGAGGATGCATATCCCAAGACCGTCTGTGTACCTTCACGTGGTGGCCCTGTTTATACAGAACACAGCGGATCGAACCAACCTAAATCCAAGGTGTGAGATACCGTGCTGAGGGATGAATGGCACTAGGGTCAAATAGTGTCACGAACGGTTCCTCTAGGGCAACGGGCGAAACCCTAGTAGTAACTTAGCCTTAACCCTGTGCAGGGGGCACCGCAGGGTTGGACACACCCCTTCCCCCTTACTCGTGGGACTTGAATGGAACCATATGACAAAAAAGAAAAACCAGACGACGGCGGGAAGTCTGAATCAGAGAGCATGCTCTCAGACGAAGACAGGACCATCGTCGGAAGCGAAAGTGACGCATCAGTGGGAACAGCCGGAACCACTGATACGATCACAAAACAGATTGCTGAACTTGGAAAAGTCCAGCAAGAAAGAAAAACCTCGGGAGCCTTCAAAAGAAAGCAGACCAAGGCAAGGAAAATGGCGGAGGGAACATGGACGCAGGAGAAGCCCAAAAAGCAGGCTCCTAAGGAACATGAGCCCAAAACCAATAAGGGGAAGAGAAACCGCTCGGAATCTCAGACCCCTCCTAAACCGCGACCGAGCAAAAAACCGAGGAGTGGACCCCCACAGACCGGTTCATACAGCGAGGTCGCCAAAGGAACACGGATGGCAATTATTGACAAACGCCATCCGGAAATAACACTGAGCCAAGAACAAGCAGACTTGGTTCAAGAAAAACTGGTGAATGCAATTGATGCCGCCCCCTCAGGCAGTGGCACGAACTTGCAGTTCATCAGGACCACATTCAGCGGTGGCGTATTGTGGTTAACATGCGCAAACCAGGAGACAGCTGACTGGCTCAGGGGTAGTACAGGGGGCCTGGAGGGTCTATGGGAGGGGGCGGCTTTGACAGCAGTCGAAGCCAAGGACCTCCCTAGACGACCCAGGGTCATCGTATTTGTCCCTGGACCAGCGGATCAGGAGGAAAAAGTGCGAGGACGCTTGGGGAAGCAAAATGCCAACCTGAGGGTGAACGGCTGGCTCCTCCTGAGTCGAAAGGTGGAAGAAAAAGGCCAAATCCTGGCCTACTCCATTGACGAGGTCTCCCATGGGGCCTTGGCAGCTAACCAGTTCAGAGCTTACTACAAGCTCAACATGGTTACTTTCAGGGTCCTGGGGGGGGGGGCTCGCCGAGTGGGGAAATTCAGGGTACTTCAGGGGAACCTCCATCACAGTAAAGGGGCCTCGGCAGAACTTACTGTGATAAGAGGGAAGTATGAAGTGGCCCTTCTTCAAGAACCCTGGATTAACAGAGGTAAGATTATGGGACTGAATGGCATTGGTGAGTTGATTTATGACAGAACCTCTGACCATCCAAGAACATGCATTATTGTTAAGAAAGGTATAAAAGCCCTTTCACTAACTAAATTTTGTTGTAGGGACTTAGCGGCGGTCCTCATCACACTGGGGCAAGGAAATGGGACTAGAGAAGCAATTCTCGCATCGGCCTATCTTCCTTACGATGACCCCAGACAACCACCAACCAGGGAAGTCGAAGAACTGGTCAAGTACTCCAGAAAGAAGGGTGTGCAGCTGATCATTGCATGCGATGCCAACTCACACAATCTTAACTGGGGAAGCACCAACACCAACGAAAGAGGTGAGTCATTACTAGAATTTATTACGGCTAACAATTTGAACGTATTAAATGAAGGAAATAAACCAACTTTCGCTAACTCAAACAGAAAGGAGGTTATCGATATCACGATTGGCACTCATTACATAAGTAACTTCGTGAGTAATTGGCATGTGTCCGAGGAAGAAAGCTTTTCTGACCACAGACACATATACTTTCAAATTTCGGGAACCGAACCGAAAATAGAATACTATCGTAACCCGCGAAAAACGAACTGGGAAGCATATAATGCAGAACTAGTTAACAGTTTAGACCGAACGATGGTAAAAATTAAGAACACAACAGACCTAGAGATAGCAGCAGACCTAACACAGGAAGCAATTATCTCAGCGTTTGAAAACAACTGCCCAACGGTAAGGAAGAAATCCAACAGGAATGTGCCCTGGTGGACAAATGAACTTGCCGAAAAACGGAGACAGTTAAGGAGGAAATTTAATAGAACTAAAGAAAATTCAGAAGAATGGACGGATTATAAGAGGGCCCTAACTGAATACAACAAACTGGTAAGGAAAGTCAAGAGAGACTCCTGGAGGAGGCACTGTGAGGAGATAGAACAGACTCATGAGTGTGCCAGACTGCAGAAGATTCTCTCCAAGGACCCTAATCAGACTATACACGCTATCAAAAAAGATAACGGACAATATACTGAAAATGGTAAAGAAACCTTGGAAGAGCTACTCAAGGTACACTTCCCTGGATCAATACCCACCATTCCGCCACAGAACTCTCCAGCGACAGAACTGGATAGACCACGTTGGGCATCCAGGATAGACTGGCGAACAGCGAAGGCAGTGGTAGATGCGGAAAAGACAGAATGGGCTATTAACAGCTTCAAACCATATAAATCACCGGGACCAGACGGGATTTATCCTATCCTACTCCAAAAAGGAGGAAATACACTGCACAACAGGGTAAGTGAACTGCTCAGAGCCAGCCTAGCTCTGGGGCATATTCCAAGAACCTGGCAACGCATCAGAGTTACATTTATACCAAAACCTGGAAAATCTGGACAGGACACGGCTAAAGCTCTGAGACCAATCAGTCTAATGTCATTTTTGCTAAAGACTCTTGAGAAACTTCTCGACAGACATATTAGAGATGGTATAATGGCTTCAAGACCAATACACCGAGATCAATATGCATACAGAGAGGGAAAATCAACCGAAACAGCATTACATCAACTCATAAAAAGGGCTGAATACGTGCTGGAAAACAAAGAGGTGCTGCTGGCAGCCTTTCTTGATATAGAAGGAGCTTTTGACAACACCTCCTATGAATCTATAGCTAAGGCGACGAGGAATTTAGGGATCGATGCCACGAGCTGCAGGTGGATAGACTGCATGCTCAGAAGCAGGCTCATAGAATCAACTCTGAGGGGGGAAACAATGGCAGTATGTGCAACCAGGGGCTGTCCGCAGGGGGGAGTACTATCCCCGCTGCTGTGGAACCTGGTCATGGACGGGCTCATCAGAACCCTACACAGAGGAGGATTCAACACCATAGGATATGCAGACGACCTGGTAATTCTATCCCAAGGTAAATACAACAGTACAACCAGAGACAGACTCCAGATGGCTTTAAATGCAGTAACAGGCTGGACTGTAAAAGAAGGGCTACGTATTAGCCCTTCGAAAACACAGATAATTGCGTTCACCAGAAGAAGGAAAAGGGAAGGACTTGGCCCTCTGACGCTTCAAGGTGAACCAATACGACTGTCGGATGAAGTAAAATATCTTGGGGTTGTCCTAGACCCAGGCTTAACTTGGAACCGACACCTTCAGCACGTGATCAAGAAAGCGGAGGTGACCTTCATGGTTGCCAGACGTACTTACGGCATTAAATGGGGACTAAGACCCAGCATGGTACACTGGCTATACAAAATGGTTGTCATTCCCAGGATAACATATGCATCTTTGGTATGGTGGCCAAAGACCAGACAATCCTCTGCTATGCTAAAACTAAGCAAGGTGCAAAGACTTGCATGCACTGGCATTACAGGGGCAATGAGGACTACTCCTACAGCGGCGCTGGAAACAATGCTAGACCTTCCTCCACTACATTATGTCATAATGTGTGAAGCAAGGGCAGCACTAACCCGACTGGAAAAAGCACTAGACCATGATGTGGCACATGGGAGAGGACACACAGAGATAAGGCAGGTGGGTGATGACATTTTCAAAATGCCAACAGACCAAATGACTACCAAATATATCTTTCGCAAGAACTTCGAGATTGTCATCAAAGATCGAAAGGAGCTTGAGGAAGAGAACGCACCACCACTTAGTAGAGCGAATGAACTGATCTGGTATACAGACGGATATAAAAATGAACTCGGCTCCGGAGCGGGCATATACAGCAAGACGAGCAAATATGAAGGAATCGTCTCGCTAGGAAAATACGCCTCTGTATTCCAAGCAGAGGTTTATGCAATACTTGCGTGTGCAAGGGCTAACAGTATGAGAGCCTACAACAACAGGCAGATCAGGATCTACAGCGACAGCCAAGCCGCCCTTAAAGCACTTCAGAGCTATAGGGTGACATCTCGGCTAGTATGGGAATGCGGCGAAGAACTTAGAAGACTGGCGACTCGGAACAGTGTAACACTGGAGTGGGTACCAGGTCATAAAGGAATCGCAGGCAATGAAAAAGCTGACGAACTCGCAAGAGTAGGATCGTCAACTCTGATGAACGGACCCGAACCTGCTGTGGGCATCCCCAGATGCTTAACCAGGTCATGGTTAAAAGGGTGGTTGAAAGAACAACACAAGAAATACTGGAAGAATACGACTGGGCAAATACATGGGAAGAAATTCATAAAAGAACCATCAGAAAAAGTAACGAAAGAACTGCTCTCAATGAGCAGGAACAAACTGCGCACCACTACGGGGCTACTTACGGGACACTTTCCCACAAAGGAGCACCTAAACAAAATAGGGCTGTACAACGGAGACCTTACATGCAGAAGATGCAAAAAGGATACCGAAACAGCTCTGCATATACTATGCAACTGTGAGTCGCTGGACCACAGAAGGCAGAAACTTTATGGTAGAACCCAAATGACTCCAGAAGACTTCTACAATCAACCAGCTAAGAACCTGTATGAGCTAATACAGGGAACGGATTGGCTGAATAGGTTGTAGTCAGAACACTAGGAGTATCCACAATAAGCCCAGGAGGCTGAGGTGGTACCGGCGAAAGGACGGCTCCGAAGGGAAAAAAAAAAAAAACCAGTCAGAAACCTTCTGTTGAACGTAGGTTTTTCCCGGTCATCGCCAAATATTTCTTCTGCGCCAGCTTCCCAGGGTTACTCAGGGTGATGACGGTAAAAATAACCTAATATTTCACAAAAAATATTCATGGGTAATCCTTTTCATTGGATTTTCTGGAGCAGGTCGGTGATGAGTTTATTAAAATTACTATTTATGATATTGAATATGAAGACAATCTTTTAATAATAAATATTCCCACAACAGAAACGAATAAACAACGATAATTCAGCAACGGCCTTAATTTTGTACAAATCGTGGAAAAATATATCTGTCTACATCGTAGAACTAAACACAAAGGAGACAAATATACGGTTGGCTAGAAAACTATTTCCAACGTACTACAAAACAGTGTAGAATCTTCCAAATGTCAAACATTACACAGGGAGCAGTTTCAGAACTCTACTAGTACTCTACTTCTTTGTCAGGCTGCAATATTTTTCTGGCAGTATTTTCTTTGTTGATACGTGATTCTTCAATATATCCTTCTGCTACCGTATTCGATTTCCAACCTCTATGTCTTTTAAGACAAGTGAGGTCACCGCCACCATCAATAAGAAGTGTAGCAGATGTTTATCGTGTTCGGGATTCATTTTGAAAGGAGCGTAAAAACTACTACAAAAATTATATGATTAGTACGTCTATATACTGACGTCTACTTGACAATCATTATTTACCAATACCAGATATCCATGACTACCGACTTGCTATCGCTGTTATAATTAATAGGTGTTCAAATTTATTACCAAATTATTAACGATTTTTGAATAAAACTAAATTTATTTTAATATTTACATTTACCAAAATTTTACAATGTCATTTTTACACTCATGTTGGATGGCTTGAGTTCTATGTTCACTTAGATTGTCATTTATCTTTTTTTGTTAATTCAAAATTGAAGTAGTGTCACTTCAATTTTAACTAAAAATGTTCAAAATTTAAAGACAGTTTACCCCAATCAGGGGATTATTTTAAATTAATGTTATTTTAATATATTTTATTTTGTGACATTAACGTGTTGTCGAAAAGTTTTTTGTACCAAATACCTGACGAGTAAGTAATTCTTTACTTATTTCTTATTTTACATTATTCCAACTTTTATTACTTACTTGCAGGTATAGAACTGAAGATGGCTTAATAGCCGAAAGCGCTCTGCGATTTTGAAAATTAAATTTTTACACAGAATACAAATATGTTTTCTTGACATATTTTAATTTTGACTTGGTTGGAGAAAAAATAGTAATATCATACGGACTAAAAGTGCCCATTTTTACTCGCAATTATGCATTCGCTCGGCTGCGCTGCGCTCCGCCTCGCAACTGCAAATATTGCTCGTAAAAAAATATGCAGTTTCAATCCTTATAATATAATATTATTTTTTATTTCGCTACCAAAACGTCGAAATAAAGAACATTATTGTGGTTTGATTCCCAAAAAATAAGAGAAAAAACAGTAAGTAATGCCATAAGGAGCTTACAGAAGATATTATAAAAACATATTGTTTGTAAGATGTTTCTAAGTATTCAATTATTAATATGATTTGCTTAGCACGCTATAAGTAGGTACGCTCTTAGTAAGCATTAGTTCGTATACTGTTATCGGGTTTATTATTAATAAGGCTGAACATGATTAAATTATGGAAAATAATGTAGAACCTGAACTTGGACATAATGGGGCAAAAAATTTCCAGGAGCTACCACCATTACAATTTGCTAAAGGAAGATACTTTGAATATTTGAATACTGAAGCTCCTATTTGAACACCATTTTCTTCCAATGTTGAAAATGCTGCTCAAAACTGCTCATTTAATATTAACATAACTAACTTAAAAATACGAGGTTTGTTCAAACGAAATAAACAGATCAGTGTGACGTTTGCATACACTACTAATGTTGGAAAACGTCAGTTGAATGATTACAATTGTTTCCAAGGCTAACCTGACCAAAGATGGTTTCAATTGAACAAGCTGTTATATATGAGCAATACTATGTGTCATTAATTATATAAATTCGTTATTCGAACCGAGAACAAGATTTTAAAAAGTAAGTAGGAGGAATCATATGAGTAAGGTGTGCCTCTTCCTCCCTTGAATTATTACTGTTAACTAGATCGTGGGGGATGAAAAGTGACGCTTAAATCGACTGTTTATAGTTATTGCGAGAAAAATTTAAAGAGCGTTAAATAAAAGTGCTATAACGTTCACCACAAATAACGATTTACATGAGTTAACTGGCTTGATTAGTGCATTTGCCGAAAACAAATATAGAGCCAGTATGTGTAACTAATTTAACATTTCATATTTGATGCAATTTAATAATGGTTCACAAACTTCACATTGCAAAATGAAGTTAATATCATTGTCTACATTTTCCCATTCAATCGTTTCACATTCGTTATTGCTCGTAATCAATTGAACAAGTTTAATTAAAATATTCATAGCGTTCGTTTTATTCTGATTATTTGTATCGGGCTGTAGAAAAAAAAAATTGTATACAGCATAGGCATAAAGTGTCTTCTTCTCACTCATGGAATTACCATTCACGAAAAAAGTACCACTCCATGCACTTGCTGCATAAATTACTGTTTAAATATTGTAAATAGAAATAGCTAATTATTTATAATTTGTCCTGATTTCCAATATATTCTTATATTAGCACAAATATTATTCATCGAGGAAATTATGTAAATATTTATTCACACGGTCAACATCTTGACTTAAAAAAATCATTGCCATATTTATAATTCCAATTTTCCATCGAGTCACTCTTTGTATCCCCATCTTTAATAAATAAATTGATTTCGAATTTTTTACATACCAAGTGGAAGGATTTGTCTGAAATCATTATATTTTCCACAACATACTCTTGGTTTTTTATTATCTTCATTTCTCGGACCACATCTCGAAGCTACTAGAAAAGGCTTAGCTTTATTGTTACTCAATTGGCTCAGTAATATTGGACATTGTTGTATTTCTATACACCATCCTGGATCATAGTTCGGTGTCTGGCACTCTGTCGGCAGTCCTACAAAACATATACATATTGTGTCATTTAGAATTTTCCATTTAGTAATTAAATAAATACAAAATATGGAGATTCAACTTGAAACACTTGAATGAAATATTCTTTATTATAATATTATAATAAACATAGATTCAAAAGTTTTGCATCACCCTAAATCTCCGAAAAAAAAAATGTGTTCATTATAAATGGATCAGAGATTAATCAAATGATTAGTTTCAATAAAAAAAACGTGTATATTTGTCAAAAATTTTTATTATCCAATAATAAACTTGCTTTAAACATAAAAAGTTTTCTTAGAAATTAAATAAATTAAATACAAATTGATTCTTTTAAAAAAAAAGGTTAAGTGAGAACCTGCATGAGAACTTTTAATAAAGAGTATTTCCACCTCTAGAATTTATGCAAGCTTGAAGTCGCCTGCCGCATGAACAAGCTCTTGTACACTCCTGGGTGGATTTCTACGTGCTGCCACTGCCCTGGCAAGCATGTTTCAAGATACTCGTTTACAGCTCTGGACCGATGAGGTCGGGCGTTATCGTCCATAAAAACGAAGGAATTGCCAACAGCTACGCGCCATAGTCTCACGTGAGGATATAGAATCTCTCTGAGATACCTATCACCAGTCATCGTTCCCTCCACATGAATTAATTCTGTGCGATCATTTAACATGATACCAGCCCAAAACATAGCACTTCCTCCTCTGAAGGGCGGTACGGGGCGAGCATGGGCAAGCTGAGCAACTCTCATTGGATCCCGCCACACACGTATTCGATGGCTATCTTGTAAAAAACAAATCCTTGTCTCGTCGGAAAAAACACCGAATTCCAAAATCCCTCAGGGAAAGCCGCGTGTTCTTGAGCCCACTGTAGTCGGCGAACTCTGTGCTCAGGTTGTAGTCTGGGCACTCTTATTGGTTAGGTTAGGTTACAAACCTGTCGCAAGTATTCGTCTTCGTAATGTCGAGATCGATACTTGAACTCCCAACGCATGTCACATATCTCTTCGGAGTGCTGGTATTGCCATGGTCGGGTTTCTTCGGATAGTTAAGTAGATATAGCGGTTCTCTCGCTGATTAGTAACACGCCTTCTACCGCTTCTAGGTCTATCACGAAGAGAATTGGTCTGGAGATACTGGTTCCATATACGAAACACATCACTTTGCCAAACGCCAACTCTGTTTGCCACGAACCTTTGAGAATGACCTTCTTCAACTAAAGCCACTATTCTTGCACGGTCAATCTCACTTATGACTTGACGATTCATGTTTGCACCTAAAATCGTGAAATTCAAATGCCTTGAATGTTAAAATGATCGCACTAAAAATGTTATCTTACAAAAAAAACTGTAAACATCTGTATATTACAAAAAACATGGAACATATTGAAATGGTAAACATTGATAAATAAGCCAACAAAAAATTGTTAGCGCAAAAAAATTCCTTCGCATCCGAAGAAGGTGATGCAAAACTTTTGAATCTATGTGTATAATAGGTAGGAATAAATACTTTCTCCCTTCTCCCCACTACGCCTTTGGTAATCTATCTAAACTGTTTGACAAAAATAAACAAAAAATATTGGAAGTTGACAAAACAACAGGCTGAAATCACTTTACATCCTTCATTTTAATTGCGTAGTATTTTATTCAAAATAAATGATAAATAAATAAATAACATTAGAAAACATAATGTTGATAATAAATATCTATAAAATAGATTATAGTTAGATGGCGCTGCTGTGGCAAAAGTTTTAGATCGAAAGAAATACTCCAATAGTGTTTAATCCAGTTTATCTTCAATTCACATCCGCTACATCAGCGCAATTCTTGCTTCATCATTATTCCTGGCTCATTCCATTTTAGTGGACACAAATTTTCCATTATTTTCACTTAGCAAAGTACCATCAACGTTGAAACAAAGCTTAAAATCCACGTGAATGATTTCTGTATTGTACATACTGCGGTTTCTACTTATGATACTAGATGGAGTGAGGAATGTAAAATTTAAAATATTAAAAAATAAAACGTCTTTATTCACAAGTTTAGCAGTGAATTTTTTTTTAATGTTAATGAAAAAAAGAGACATTAACTTTCTTCTTAACATCAGGCTGCTTATTTTTAATAAAAATATGTTGTAAGTGTAGAGATTAAATTTATTGATAAATCCAAGGATGCAGAAAACGTTAGTGTATGTATCATTGTTTATGTAAATATATCTTGACCCATGAAAAGACTAATTCAGTCTACTGTTGAAGGTAATCCAGATTCTTGGCACTATTCAATGAAACTCGTATCGTATACAGATAAAAATAATATTTCAAAATATTGGTTGTAGTAGATTCTTAAAAAATGTTTCATACGGAAAAACATGAGTAAGAAATAAGGGATTGATACCATCTATTGACAATTTGAAGCTGACTTTTTTTAGCGTCATCTAAAGTGTAAGACTTTTTGAAAAAAATGGTTTTATTAATTAATACTGATAACTTACTCAGTTCTACAGATAAATTCGAAAATGCGTTGGTAGTTTCTCCTAATTCAACAGTAGTTTCGTCAGTAACATCATCGTCATTTAAAAAACCATAACTAAAATTATAATTTCTTTCATCAGTCACATTCGTAAAGTTACACTTAACGTACACATTGAAACAGCACAAAAACAAAACACACAAATTAAACTTCACAGCAAAACATCTCATTCTGTTTTCAATCATGTTTGACTGTTGTATATTTTATGATCTTTGAACTATCAATATATTATTTCTCGATAATGATTCCTACTCGAGTATGTTTGTTTAGAACTGAAGCAAACGAGGATTTTTTTCGGTTTTTCAATATTGTAAACTATTGTTTTGAAAATGTTTGTAGGAAACATCTTTAACCACATGTTATCTTGTTAACACGCCAACAGGTTTCTCTGGTTTTTACTCAGGTTACGTAAATGCTATTCAATATGCAAACAATGATACAACTGTTTGGATTGTATACGAGGGGCGATCGCTTATTAATGTATGAATATTACTCGTCTTTATACTTCTTATCTTCCATTTTCAATAGTTATTCAACCAACAAGTGTATTAATAAGAACTATTAACAATCGAAATATTTTAACATGTTTGAGATTGTTAAACCCACTTTTAATACTGAATATTCAAAAACCAAGAATATTATTCGTTACATTCGCGAGTACTGTCAAAAATATATCATGACCTTGAAATGCCACCAGTTCAAATGTCACTGTTTTCTTTTTTTTTCAAAAATTTATGACACTAATATGTTATTTTCCGCTACTAGCTATGAAGTTGACAATTATTGCGTCTTCTAGCCAAGAAGTTGAATTTCTCTGTTGGTGGTTAATAATTTGAAATGACTGATGAGTGACGACATAAGGAGTGCGTTCGTAATGTATGGGTTAAGTGAGAAGCGAAAACCGACAATGTACGTGTGAGTTAGACACGTAGCTAGTAGTTAACGTTGCTACATATTGAAACAATATCATGTTTAAGTTTTATGTTGTTCAAACCGAAAAATTCATGATGAATATCAGTTTTCAAAAACTCCCCATAAAAAGAAATCATCAAGAGTGTACAATTTGGATTTCTCTATAAATTCATCCCATTTTGAAGAGTTATCAGCTTGAACAGTAGTCTCAGTTGTCGACTTCAGTTTTTTGATTATCTGACGCTAATTAAGGACCGCCCACAGAGTGGTGGGAATTGTACGATATGTTGTAGGTGTAGATATAAATAAACAATTTTAATAATCGTTGAAGATTGATGTTGGTCGACTAGCACAAAATCAATTCTGATGCAATGCTTACTATCCCTATGATGCATTTCAATTTGCATACTTATATGTTTCTGCAGAGTTAGTATAAAGTATGGAGTCCCCCAAAAACCTCCTTAACAGTTTAATATTTTTAAATGAAATTGGTCATTCCCCTTTAAGAAGATCCAAGGAATTCAAAAATGCTATCAAATTTAATGTACCATTTCCGGTTAAACCGGAATTGCATATCAACTTTGTTATTTTGAAAGGAACACACATATTTTTATGCATTCAGTAAAAGTTTCCATTTATATTTTTTATTGAATAATTGAGGCTTTAATCAATAATTGATCGTTTTTGACTTAGTTAGCCATGGATGAAATGTCAAACCTTTAATTGTCAAATAAATCAATTATTGAGTAATCTACCTATTAGTGTGGTTCAAGATCTGTAATAGTATATTAAAGTATAAGTGGATATTAAGGTCTTTAAAACACGCGCGATCTTTCGAGCACGACGGCGAAGCCGAAATAGAGCCGAAAAGAATAGAGCCGAAATAGAGCAAGTGTTTTAGAGACCAGTTATACACGAATACTTTACGCTATTTTTTATTGGTGCACTTTGAAATTATAAATATAAATACTACAACAACAAGAAATGGAAATAAGAACTAATAATGTGAAATGGTTGAATTGCGTTGTCATGAAAATGATGAAAACATAAACTAACTTGCATTTTGATGGAAGTTCAACCTCATTGAGCTCTGAGAATGTTAACAGTGTCAATTTAAATACCATTTCCTCCGATTTGAAAAATCGAAATGTTAATATCTCAAACAATACCAACTGTACTTTCCATTTTCATTTATAAAATTCTTAAATATTGTTCGAATGAAGGTTTTGACGTTACAAAGTACTTCTGTCAGATCAATAATAAAATAATTGTCATTTAGACATGATTTAGACCATAGATTTAAACTTCGTTTCTCGAGTTGTTGATGTTGCCACAGTAACTTTAAAACACGCGCGTGTTTGAAAGTTCGATTTAAACACGCTGAAACGTGCTTTAAATAGGTAAAATGGTTCACCAATAAAAAAATAATATTTTTCTGTGTTATTTGTTACTCTATTGTTTTTTCTGTTATGGTGTATCTCAGTGAAGGGTATGAGCAATGTCATTCAAAAACATTAAACCGGTGTGGAGATACTTAGGGGGCTCCATACTTTATACTAACTCTGTATACATAAACAATTTTCAATTAAATTCAATAACCTATAAAACAAAATTTAATGACTTGGCCAGGTACAACTCTGCTTTAGAATCGACTGCTTGCTGATAACTCAAGTGCTTGGTGATTCATGACCTTTTTAGGTTTCCCGTCGTACCTTAATTACATATGAGTCAAATATATCAGGCATTACTGGGAAAATTGTGTCTTGTGTTTTCCAGTGACCGAGCTTTAATCTATTGAACTTGGGAAAATATATTGGACATCATTTTGACTGAAAAACTTTTTAAGACAGATAGATGATGATTTTGGGAAATTTCACCAAATTTATTTAAAAAAAACCAGCAATAAATTGATACAGTAAACCACAACATCCTGAAAACAGTCGAATTTCATATAAAGACGTCGATGATTTATTGTTGGGTATTTCTATAACATTATTCGTACATTTTCTAATTTCCTAGAAGTTTCCTGCGTATTTGTTTCACTGTCAACTGTCTTTGCGAACGACGATTTTTGTTACAGTTGGCTTTCCATTAGCTCAGTGGCGTTGTTTCGTGCTGTGTGTATACCTGCTCACTCTCTAAGTATCTCGAAACTGTTTTATTTCGTATTACAAGTATGTTTTAAGACTAGAATAAAACTGAAAATAGAACTGACTTCTTTTTAAAGTCTAACGTTGTAATAAAGCCAATCATTAAAAACTGTCATAATTCTCTATTTCTTTGAGCAGCTGCTCTTAAAGCTTCATTCAAGATACCTTTAAAACCACTTTAAAACATAATATTTTAGTAGTAACAGTAGGAGTGCTTACTCTAAAATCATATATAAGTACTAGTAGTAGTAAGTAGTAAGTAGTAAGAAAAATTGACCAGAATCTCAGTAAAATGGACTAGTTTTTCTTCGAATTATGTGAACTGTGATAATGTTTTTCAAAAGAAGCAAACCTCTTTGGTGTTTGGCAAAATTGGTATTGGTCTTGTGGTCTTGCATACTAAATCCTAATGTACAAAAACAAGATCGAGAATGCAGAAACAGGACCAAACGTACAAGACTAAACTTGTAACTAAGCTTAATACCTATATGGAGTTGGAGTGAATGGACAATCATCTGATTTATTATTAAAGTGATTATTTTTTTACGTTTCTTGAAACCAATGAAATGCTTCTTTATTTGTCACAAGGGTAAGCTTCAACCAATTATGTCATTATTATAGTGGGAATAAATCTCTTGTGATTATTCTCGGGAATAATCACTGTGGCTTTTATTCGCCTAGCAAATGTCAGATAGTTGTCAAAATAATTACCTATAGTTTGGTAAGTTTATCTGAAGCTATACGGGATCGGTAAGAGGTGAGGAAAAACATGGCGCCTATCTGTCAAACGTACAAATGGCGTACGGTACCTATTTTACCAAGTAAAACTGAAAATACAAAGGTAACTGACAATACCAACGCCACTGGATAAATCAATATCAGTCAACTGACGAAGTGAGAGGGAAGATCTCACGCACGCGCTTGCCAATAAGAAGTCAGCTGGTCGATACAAATCACCAATTATGTAATTCGGAGGTGTGGTCATTATGGTTTTCGTACAACGCTGCCAGATCTTCAAAAAGCCCATAACATATTTGGAAAAGTGTTCATCTTTGAATATTCATAAATTGAAAAAATAATGTTTATAGAATAAATCCAAGGAAACAAGTACATTATAAAATTAACGTTTAATCATATTTTTAATATTGTTGATAATAAAAAGATCATTTTCTTATTATTATCACTACATAGTAAGCACTTAAGTTTTTTCATAGTAAAATGTGGCAATGTCGAATGTTTTCGACTGCATTCCTTTCACGGTTTCAGATAAACTTGCCAAAGTATAATTGTGTCAACGCGATATGTAAATTGGCTGAAAATTATCGGTTTAATACCTTTTCTGATGCAGACATAACAAAAAAGATATTAGAAACTTCGAAAAATACTCTAATAAGTAATCAGTCTATATGGAGACAATTTAAGACCTTCACCAAAAAAAGAAATCATATTCTGGATGAATCTACTACAACAGCTACTCTGGCATTGATTTTGATAGATACGCGATAAGAGTATTGGTCTTCAAAAATAATAGTTTCATAACGCCATAAGAAAGTGCGCCCAATTCAATATTGATAAAGGATACAGAAGACAAAGGATGATCATAATTTCGGATAGTCAAGCAGCCATTAAAGCACTGAGCTCTTGTGTAATCAGTTCCAAAATGGTGTGGGAATGCCTAGACAAACTCAATTAACTAGGCGAGAACAATATAGTCACCTTACAATGAATTCCAGGACATACTGGAATAGAAGGAGATGAAATAGCACATGAACTAGCAAAGAGGGGGACTGAAATACCTTTCTGGGGGCCTGAATCCTTTTGCTGAATCAGCCCCAATGTAACATTGGAAGAAATGGGTAAAGCCGAGAAAAAGAGAAGATCTGACCTTTGGAAAGATCTAGTAGGGCTTATACAATCAAAGACTCTTCTGGGTGACTACAACCTGTTAAGATCAAATGAATACATAAGTCAAAGTAAAACTGCGCCAAGAGTTTTAACAGGGAACCTAACGGGACATTGTGACCTGAATGGGCACCTGAAAAATAGTGGAGGAAGAAGAATGCAGATTTTGGTTTGGGGCATGGAAGAAGAAACCTCCATCCACATACTTTCCAGCTGCACAGCACTTCAGAATCCTAGAGCACAGCACCTGGATATATGAGGAACATTTACCCAAGTTGAAGCCTGCAGACATCCTAAAATTCCTCCGGGAAATAGGACTGAAGAAGCTACTAGTTTCTGAGACTATCCTCAGAAACTAAGTAGAAGTAAGGGACGCAATATATCTTTTAGGTCTCAATGAATGTCACCTCAAAATACATACATAATAACGCCTACCAAATTAGAAAATTACTATTATTTTTGACATCTGTTGATAACTCACTTCCCTAAAACGACAATTATTCAGAAAAAACTGTAGTTGTCTTGGTATTGCTTTGCTTATCACTAAACCTCTTGTACAACACTATGTTGTCTGCCGTTTCATTGCCTACAGTACCTTTTTGCACCAAGACCCACGTAAGTGTCAACCAATTTTAGTTTGCCGTGGTTAGGAGTTTTCGAAAGCTGTCTTGGACCTATCTGGATCTGATCTAGATAAGTGCTAAGGATTTTAGTGCTTCCTAGTTACCGAAGAGTATAAGGATCATTTGGAATGGAACGACTCTGGGTGTTGGTTCCTTTGTGCCAATTACCATTTCACTCCAGCCCCCCCTCAAACTTCTATTTCACGATATTAACAAATATTTCAAATTAATCCTTTTTCCTAAAACGTTAATTAAATTTATCATGAAAATCCATCAGTCCATTCTTACACGTAACTCCCAACATGCAACAGCGATGCATTGAACTATGTCACATTGTTCGCTTAAACTCAATAAATATAATGATATCTATATTTTATCGGTCCTACCACTGGCTGTCACAATCAGCGCCGGGAACAGCAATAGCAGGAATATCAACTGCGATATCAGCAGGAAGGCGGGATGACGGGTAGTACGAGCGTATTTCCTGCTGTCCGATGCAGCCACTGTATTGACGTCCGAAGACCGAAACGTTTACGTTGAATGGAATATAAACATTTATGATTATTGGGTGAAGAACAACTTTGCGAAGTTGTGGAATTTCATTGTTACGATTGGCACTCTAAACCGGAAAATATTCAATTCGAACTCACTTTTAGATATCCTAATTTTTAAGATAATGTAAATTCTCCTGTGTACAATTTATGTTATTGTTCTCAGCCTCCGGCTTATCCCGTATCCTGCGAAAAAGGAGTTCCCTAATTAAACCAACGATGACCAACTGGATATCGGGCCAGCTGGCGTCCCCTTATAGATTGTTGATGGGGAAGTACATACTATGTCATTACATCTACTGCGGACCCTACTAATTTGCGAAATCTGTTTAGGGCAACTATTAAATATAACACCAGGAAGAGTATTTATGTTTCTTTTTCAATAAAAATAAACAGTAAAAAGTTGTTGTTTTACTGATAGTAGAGCCCGGGTTTGTAGATTCTATCGTTAAAACTGCATATTTTATGTTTGCTATAAGTCAATTTGAATGAGGGTTTCACAATATTGTGGCATATTTTCGAAAGAATTTGATTCAGCAAACTCCTCAAATAATATCTTACCTAAATTACGCGCCAACACGTTAAAAATTTCGCCTTTTAGCCTAAATTTCTTACATTTCCTTTTTTAGCCTTTCTTCTACCCATATATTCGAGCTAACAATGCACGTACTCATAAATAACAGTCAAGGCTGAGCACAAACTTGACTATCAGTTTTTGTCATACTTTAATGGTGTGCTGTATCTATGTTAGCATCACCATGAACTGGTGGAAGTCCGGGTCCTTTGGCAGCTGCTCAAATAGTCGTATGAAAACTATATGATTCACTGGGATGATGTTTATTATATAACTTAACTAATAACACTATTTCTCTTCTGTATGTTCCTTGTGGTATATTATTCATTCTTTTTTTAATTTTTTGGGAAATTAAACCACAAATGTACCGGTACAAAAAACAATAGAGCTTGTCCAATCAAAATTAGAAATTGATCAGACCCTTACACAAAGAACCAAATTAAGCGTAACAGCAATAATAGAATTATTAAAATTATGTATAACAAAAACATATTTTCAATTCAATAATGATTTTTATGAACAGAATTTCGGTCTTGCCATGGGCTCTTGTCTCTCACCAATTTTGTCGAATATTTACATGGAACATTTTGAAGCCGAAATAGTAAATAATCAAAAATTAAAACCAATTGTCTGGTGGAGATATGTAGATGACATCTTCGCAATATGGCCTCATGATTTAATATCTCTTAATGATTTTTTTAAAAATATAAATGAAGGAGAGGAATCTATAAAATTTGAAATTGAAATTGAAAATAACAATTTTTTGCCATTTTTAGATGTTCTTATTAATAAAACATCTACAGGGTATGAAACGAGTGTATACCGCAAACCAACACACACTAATAGATATTTGAATTTTGACTCTAATCATTCTATAAGCGTTAAAAAAGGTATAGTGAAATCTTTATACGATAGGGCCAGAATCATTTGTTCTAGTGATGATCAATTTACAAAGGAGAAAACTTTTTTAAAAGATGTTTTAAATAACAATAATTACCCTGCAGAATTTGTAAATAAGGAGATTAAGCATATAGAGAGGGGCTCATTGTTAATACCCCATAACAATAATATTAATAATTCAGCTAACATAATTTTTAGGAACTTAACAATACCGTATGTTAAGGGTTTATCGGAAAGAATTAAAAAAATTGGTAACCAATTCAATATTAGAACTAGTTTTAAATCGAACAATACATTGAGATCAATACTAACAAAAACGAAACCAAAGAATGAAGAACAATCTTCAAAAAACTGCATATATCAAATATCATGTGAATGCGACAAATTTTATTTAGGTGAAACATCTAGACCATTGAAAGTACGAATAAACGAACACAAAAAATATATCAAAGATAGGGAATTCTTTAAGTCAGCTATTTGCAAACATGCTTGGGAAGAGGGTCATCAAATTCAATGGGATTCATCGAAAATAATATTAAAAGAACCCAATAATAAAAGACGGAAAATCAAAGAAAGTGCTTTAATACAACTAAATGCAGATAAATGTGTAGCTAGTATTTCAGCCGAATGTAGTCAAATTTGGTTACCAATGTTAGAAAGAGAAATTTCCAATAATCAATTACCTGCGTTATCAGGATAGCATCATAAGTTTTTATCCAGGTTTTCTTATGATTTATAATTTGAATAGTTGTTAATCGATACACATTTCAATACACAAAATCACAAAACTGAGTATACATATTTCAAAAACTTAAATATTCATACACAAAAAAACTATCAAGAAACGCGTTTTATTAACAACATTTCCAATATAAGCGAAAAAACGCGCTATCCCAATAAAAACCGTTCCTGGAACGTGCACTTCACTGGATTCCATTTCTAGTAGACTATCATATCGTTGGAATGTCAAAAAATGAAATATTTCATTTCACATTTTGCCACAGATATGATCTACTATGAATGGACCTTAATAAAAATTTGATAACAAAATTTTGCAGTCTTAAACTTCAAAATAATTTTCGATTGTCTAGTTGTCAAATTTTTTCTGTTGTGTCAGTTAGGGATAAAAAATTACTTAATTTCTACTTATTTTTTCTTGACAACGGTAGCTGGAACGCTACCGAAACGTTGAAGTAAAGAATTTAAAAATATTGTGGTTTAATTTCCCAAAAAATTAAAAAAAGAACACTATTTCTGGCAACTACATGATTGTGAATCTATTAATATGAAACTATTGATGTGAATGCCCACTTGTATACTTCATCAGCATATATACATCTACCCTAGGTCAACTATCTTTTTACGTGACGTCTTACTGTCACGTTCATAACCTTACGTGTCTATTTACTATTCGACCACTATAAAATAATAACTAACTGCATTGTTTTTAAAATAGAAATAATTACATTGAATTATTTAATAAGAAACAATTTCAATGAATTTAATTCATGGTCTTCTTTTTATGTAATGCCTAAAAACATCAAAATGGAAGAAGTATGAATACGAAATACATCCAGGACTGAATGAAAGCGTTTTCGTAAAGCGCGGGCTACACTAGACTGGTTCCAGCCGCAATTCGAGGAACTATCCACCCATCGATTAGATTGGTGTGATCTTAAAATTTGCCACCATCACCAGGCGAATATTTCTATCGTCTGGTAAAGTTGGATCGTATTGTTAGCCGCTTGCTGGTGCTACTTTTAGCCGCTGATCAACAACAGCTGGTAACCAGACTAGTGCGACCTAGTAATTCAATCCATGACTCAATATCTATACTATATTGAAATATAGTTTGTTTATTTTTTTAAGTCTCGGATATCCTGGTGATATTTCCAAAATTGCATTTGGAAATATTCAGAACAGCTCCACATGGTGTGATACGTATGAATTTCAAGCCAATATGTATGTAGGTCTTTTTACGATTTATGCAAATCATCCAGTGTCCATAGCCCTATATTTTAAATATCAGATGGTCTGGTAATTACACTCATTCTGTAACTGTTTCAATTCAGAATAAGATTGAATCTCAATAAATAATTTCATTCGGTGTTAAGAATATAAGTATAATATAATTTGAATCAAAAAAATGGATACGCCACTACCTATCATAATTTTTGTGTATGACGAATGTTAGCTGGAATGAAATACTTATATACAAAATGTCAAAGTAAAAATGTCAAATTACGTTTGCAAAACACGCTTCTGATATAGGTGTTTGAGCTAAGATGGCGGATTGCTATTTTTTCTGTTAAACCACATATTATGAAGATAACAGATACGAAAGCTTGACAGAGAACAGTAAAAAGAGAGAGAGATGGCCCAAGTAACATGTTGGTAACCGTTTAATTACCAAAATGTTTGTTAGTGGTTTATAACGGTTTCTCGGAAAGCTTTTTTGGTTTATTAGACAACTCTGGAATACCAATTTGCTTATATTACTAGTTAGTTCTATTATATTGTGATAAAAGCGATCTTAGAACATAATTAGAAGACCTCTATATAACAGTTTGTTAACTGGTTTATACACCTTTCTATGATGACCATTAAGCAATATAGAAGCATATTTTCTACACTTTCAAGTACATACTTGATAGTATACTTTGTAAACGTTTATATAATCGATTCATATAATAGTTTGATGATTTAAGAAAAATAACGTTGATAGACTCCACGGGATCAGATGTCGTTTTCTGACAGTTATTTAGAGAGGGACGTGATAGTTTTATAGAAGATTGTAGCTCGATAGCGGTGCTATATAACAAGTTTAACCTAAGCTTGAAAAATTTTGTAAGTGCTTTTCAATTAGTACATTGCCATCATGAGTGAGATTTCAAAAAATGGAAAAATATTAAGAAAAGTGGTAACTTTAAACGCAAGGTAAAAGGTAAAATTGCTAAGATGACGGCAAAAATTCAAATGATGTCCAAGTTTGAGTTATACTATCAGTTCAAAACTAAATTAAGATCGTGGGCAGTAAGTTTTGCAGTTAGTTTTGTCTGGAAGACTGTAATTATCGCTTTTAAAAAAACATTGTCAAATAAGTTAATGCTTCAGAATTTTTTTTTATTTTTGATAAAATAACGGGCGCGTTGTGTTTTTTCGAGGTACCTTAATCTATTTTCACAGTAAAATTTGCTTCGCATGCCAGTTTTCAGGAACTCCTGTGTCCCTTTGCACCATATCGCCGAAGTTAATATAATGTAGTAGTGTGTGATAGACGCCATACCTACTTAAATTGGCTAAGCAGATTGACAGTTGCATTAGTTTTAAATACATAATTGATGTTTCTATTATTTAGCAATATTAAAGTTATATAAGTATTATGGTTTCTTCTGAAAATCTTGTTTCAGATGATATAGGTGTTAACGTCATATAAATTGTGTATTAACTTCTAAATTACCTTTTGTGGTCCTTAAACAGTAACTTTATAAAAGTGTCCATATTTACTGCGGTTTGGAGGTTAGGATATATAAACGTCGTATAAAGGGTATTTCAAACTTTTATAAGAATATCATAGAACAGTTATAATGGAGTTGCTCGTAATACCCTTATGAAATGGTTGCCTAACGTGGGCCTATTTAGAGTTATAACAGCTGAATAAGCTCTGTATATATGCTTATTTCACATTTTAAGGCACCATTTACCTTCCAAACATGATTTTATAAAGGTGTTTATAACTTTTATATATCAATTTTTGTTATTTGGGGGGTGGACATACCCATTTAAATGCCCATCGTCTTATGTCGACTCCGTTCGGGCTGCTTCGCGAAATTTCTCAACAGGGTTGTCAATTTGCCTAATATTTCCTTCAATTCACGATCATAGGTCAAATATTTCATGGGAATTTTTTTTGAGTGTGATAGTTATACAGATACAAAAATTCGATAATTACTTGTTTTAAATCAATTTTATTAACATTAAAAGAATTATACAATTAAAAAGATTATAATGTATAAAAATCATACCATAAATATATACTTTTTTTCACAAACAATATCCTTGGCAACCATGCACAATAACGGTGACGGCTAACCTAACCTAACCTAATCAAAACGTCAAAACATGCTCAAAATCACTTGTAATCTGTGCTCAAAATTCATAACGCCATTTTTGTTTGCTTCATTGTTTGAAGGTGTTCAATCGGCGATATTAATTGTGTTATTTGACTAATGGATTGTGCGTTGTGGTAATATTAACTATAAAAATATAGTGGTATAGACTATTATTCTTATAAAATGAATAAACATCACGGCGGAGTGTATTGTTCATACAGAGACTGTTCAAATAAATTTTATTCAGAAAGAAAAATAAAGTTCTTTCAATTTCCAAGGGATGAGAGTATATAATTTAATATCCCGGCCTATGATATAAGAAATTTTGAAGTTTTTGATATTAACTTTGGTGCTACAAATTATTATCAAAATTCTCCCTAGCATAGGTGTATATTGTATTCCCTTTGATAATAAATAAATTAAGAATTATTTGTACTTTAAAATTTGGTTGATTTTTGTGATTATTTGTGTTATCTAAAAATGTATTTATTAATTAATCTACCAAGAGTAATGACTATTTATAACAAATCATAGCAATGTACATATATGTATTAAATAAATACATAAATATTTTTAAAAATTTAGTGGAAACTTCCAAAAAAACTAGATCTGGTACTAGAAATTGTTATTGTCTCCGAGTCAACAGTGCAATTTGGTAAGAAATTCAGAAAATATTTTAAACTGGCAACATCGCGGCCATACCGAGTTAAAGGTCCAATGTCATTGACGACGGAGCTGAAAATCGTTTGATGTTTTACCGGGATTCGTATCTGTTCTCTTTATAATCTGTGGTTAAACTGTAAAACTAATCATATGAAAATCAAAAATATAGGGCGCCACAATTTTGTAGTTTTTCACCATCTGTCACTTGAGTAGTTTGACGTTTCACGTAAATCTTCATTAAACGTCAGTGTTAATCTAGATCTTTTGACTTTGAAATTATTTCCAGAATTAAGTTAAAACTGGCTTAAACCAGAATATTCATCGAGATAATTACATGGCATATCATTTAGTCATTAAAAACTGACCTTAATGAAACACTAGGATCCCAACAATTAATACAACATACATTTCTAATTTAAAAGCTTAATAACATCGAAATTAAAGTCTTCAACATATACAAAGCACCGAAAACATCAGCCAAGTCAGTTCCCATTCGCGATAACATATTCAAAACGCCCCATATTGACTACAAAACGCCAATTCAACCCTTCTACTTGCTACATTGGTATTCCTCTATTGTTCGAATGCCCTTTGGCAAGTTTTAAAAATCCGCTAATTTGAAGCTATAAGCCGGGGGCTTGGGAGTGCTGTAATTTTGATAATGACCTTGATAACGGCGAAATATTGCATTTTTGCAAATCCTCTGCTATTTATTTTTCCCGCGGGAACTTCGGGCATGGATTAAAAAGTGATGCGGTGGTCAGATAAAAAGGGATTTTTAGAAACGGAAGCGTAATTTCGTCGAGAGTGGTTAGATGAGAATTATTCCTGAAAGATTGGAAAACGGAAATGTATACATGAAAATGTTTCGACAAAATCCATTTTATTAATGTTAAAGATGCAGTTAAAAACCGATACATTAGATTAGATTACAAAGGGGTCGATTGGACCGGTTGGCCTTAACACATCTACAAGATCTCTCATCTATATAATTTAACAATCTAAGCTCACCGTTTTTCTTCTTCAAGTTCCACTCCCAATCTTTCAGGAGTAGGTTTAGTTGCTATGAACTTGTAGTTTCCAAAAACTCGCATGTCTTTGCCTTGCAGAATTCCGTAAACTGTTTCCACATTGACGTATGGATTCTAACAGTATTGTCTCAATTGCCAGGTCAATATTAGTCTTAGAATCACTTCAAAAGCGGCTCATTTTCACCACATAAGCTGGCTAGCACTGTTTAGAAACAATATTACAGAAAATTTTTACAATAAAATCAGTAAATTTGTTTAGCGTCGTTTTCTGGTGTCCTAGGATACCATAATTACTTGTTATCATAGGTAAAGTTCATATAATAACCTTTTTGGTGTGCGTCATCGACTGTTAATGTCCTTCTAACACATTACGTTGGAAGAAATGGAAAAAGTCAGGTCTGTGATTAATCCTTATCAAAATAACACAATAATGAACCGTTTCAATATATTACAAACGTTAACCCTAATTTGAATAGTTGATGGTTAGATAACGCGCAAGCGCGACCTATCAATCCGGAGAAATTAATCCATTCAAAATAGGATGCAGACGTCCCTTTCGTAGAGGCAATGTGTCTTACGTCTTTTTCCAATGTCTCAGTGTAGTTGTTTACGGTCAAATATTACTTTTGAAAGGTGAATATTCATCTTATTGTTATATTTATTTAAATAATACAAAAGTATGCCTAGATACACGGAAAAACATCAGCATTCGGAAAGTTCTCAAGTATTTTCAGTTAGAAATAGAAGCTGGTAAATATTAATTTCATAGCCCTTTCGAATTTGGCTGAATGCGATCCTGATGATTTTGTTTATCAAATTTAAGCTTAGCTTTATGCCAAAGTAGCAAATAAAATAAACGACATACCCAAAACCCGGATATACGTTACAAACGATAATGCACACCAAAAAGGATATTGAATGTAATTGTAATAGTCCGAGAGCTGCTGGCACCAATTTTTGGGTAGGTATTTGAGGCAAGCTGAAAACTTGTCAGATACCTCTCCTATTATATCCCAACTCGGGATTGTAGACCTGGCTGGTGAGAAGCAGGGCTAAATCAACCCCTACATTTTTAAAAATATTATTTTTTTTCCCCAAAAATATATTTGAGGCACTACGCAATTTATATATGTTGCAGTGTAATACTTAATGAATACGAAGGCAAGTTGAAATTTTAATGGACTATTATTTATAACTAAAAAATAAGATTCCCAAAAAGACAGATCATTTCGGTGGGGCTTTCTACCTGCCAGGTGATCAAACAAATAATGAATAGGTACGAGCCTGTAGTGCTATAGACAAGCTGTAGTGTGAGAGAGAGCGCATAACGACAGCTGTCTTCGTTCTTGCTTGCCGCGTTACTATTGGCTCTGGCGAGGCCACGTGACTTACAATAACCCATGAGGGCCATGAGGTTTCTAGTTAAAATTTCGGAGTAAAAAATATAAAATTTTCGGATTTTGTACTGAAAACATTTTGCATAAAAGGGATTGTATTAATTTATGGACGTTAAAGTGACATATTTTTTGTGATTTCTTTTTAATTTTCAAAAATTAGTTATTTTGTCAATTTTAATTCATTTCACATCAGATAACATTCTTCGTCTGAGGATTCTTCATTAGAAGTAACGAAATCTTCGGATTCATCTATGTCAGATTCGGCATCCTCTAAACCATCTGCGAAAAAATATATATATTTATTTTTTTAATAAATCACAGAAATTGGATTGAAGCGATTATTAAGAATAAACCATTTATTCTTACCTGCAGTATGACACAGATGAATCCGAAGATCTCTAATGAAGAATCCACAGACGAAGAATGTTAATTTATATCTTTATATTAATAGAATTTATTTTTAATTTTTTTTATACTTAAAATAATTGTACTGCTGGAGAATTATTATATTTTTATAAACCTGGTTTTGCGATTTTAAATTCTCTTTAAAAAATAAATATTTCTGCGGAAATATCAAATATTTGAACAATCTATTACGTTCAAATTCGCATTAAAATTGTCAAAATAACTAATTAAATTAAAAAGAAATCACAAAAAATATGTCACTTTAACGTCCATAAATCAATACAATCCCTTTTATGCAAAATGTTTTTAGGAAAAAATCCGAAAACTTTATATTTTTTACTCCGAAATTTTAACTAGCACTACAGGCTCGTACCTACTCATTATTTGTTTGATCACCTGGCAGGTAGAAAGCCCCACCGAAATGATCTGTCTTTTTGGGAATCTTATTTTTTAGTTATAAATAATACTCCATTAAAATTTAAACTTGCCTTAAAAACAGAACAACAAATGGTCTCGAGGACTCCAAATCGGAGTAACGAGGAAAGTTGGAAAGTATCTAGGGAAGTGGTTAATCAAAGCAAAATAAAATGGGCAATTAACTCATTTGAGCCATATAAATCACCGGGAGCGAACGGGATCTATCCAATTATGCTGCAAAAGGCAGACGGCATTATACTCAGCAGACTGTGTACGATCCTTAGAGCGAGTATGGGACTAGGGTACATACCAAAGGTCTGGAGAAATGTTAGGGTGGTCTTTATTCCTAAACCTGGTAAAACAGGTGACAATAAAGCGAAATCCCTGAGACCCATAAGTCTGATGTCATTTGTACTGAAGACATTGGAAAAACTGGTGGACATGCACATTAGAGGAGGATCGTTGGTAGAAAGACCGATCGACCTGGATCAATATGCATACAGACCAGGAGTATCCGCAGAGACAGCACTCCATCACCTAGTACAAGGAATAGAGTACGCTCTCGAAAATAAGGAAGTATTATTAGCCGCCTTCCTTGATATAGAGGGTGCCTTTGACAACACCTCCCACAAAGTAATCACTAGGGCAATTCGTCAAAAGCAAATTGACGAAACAAGCTGCAGATGGACGCCAACGGCAGCACTAGAAGCCTTATTCGACCTTCCTCCACTACACCTCGTGATAATGGGGGAAGCAAGGATGGGACTATTTAGGCAGCAAGATAATCTGAGCAACAAAATAGTTAGATCAGGACACACATCTGTTAAAGACATCATAAGTGAAGTCATTTTAGATATGAAAACAGACTATATGGCCACTAAACTTCTCCCAAGCCCTAAATATGAGGTAGAAATACCTCACAGAAAGGACTGGCAAGACCCAAGCAGACTGAAATTTCCCCGAGGAGAGATCTGGTACACAGACGGATCACAGACAGGGGAAGGAACAGGAGCAGGAGCAGGAGTGTACAGTGAAAAGAGAAACACAAAAGGCTCTTTCTCACTAGGCAAACATACCTCTGTATTTCAGGCAGAGATCTATGCCATCCTAGAATGTGTCAGAATTAACAAATATAGGACTGACACTCATAGGATAAACATACTAACTGATAGCCAGGCAGTCCTTGCGGCTTTAAATGTCAGAAAGAACTAAATGAACTAGCAGACCACATTAAAGTAAGATTGGTGTGGGTGCCGGGACATAATGGTATTTCTGGAAATGAACAAGCTGATGAACTCGCAAAAAGAGGTTCAGCAACAGCATATGTTGGACCAGAACCAGCTCTTGGGACCACAAAAAAGGTAGTCCGAGCGCAAATACAAAAATGGGTACACAGCCAACATAGACTTCATTGGAGGAACACTCCGAAACAGGTACACAGCAAAACCTTCATAGGTGACACATGTGCAAAACGGGCCAAAGAACTACTGAATATCAGCAGGAATAAGCTAAGAATTATTACAGGTTATCTAACGGGTCATACCCCGTTAAAAGATCACCTGCATAAAATAGGGTTATATAACGGGGACCTCAGCTGCAGACTATGTGGCATGGAGATCGAGACCGTGACCCATATCTTGTCTGACTGTGAGGCACTGCACTCGAGGAGACGGGCAATCTTCGGAGAGGCCAATGTGCCACCTGAAGTATATGGCACACATCCAATGGACCTATACCGTCTACTCGAAGGTACGGGGATAACTGGATGGGTGGACTAAATATGGGAGCAGAGTACAATAAGCCAATAGGCTGCAGTGCTCCCGGCATCTGAACGGCTCCCAAAATGGAAAAAAAAAGAAAAGAAGGCTCGTACCGATTCATCATTTGTTTGATCACCTGGCAGGTAGAAAGCCCCACCGAAATGATCTGTCTTTTTGGGAATCTTATTTTTTTGTTATAAATAATACTCTATTAAAATTTAAACTTGCCTCAAAAACATTTTTTATAATTTTTTGCAAAATATTTTTGCATGCGTCTGGCAATTTTAAAACCCCGATTAAATAATCTGGCTTATTTTTTTTCGTATTCATTAAGTATTACACTGCAACATATATAAATTGCGTAGTGCCTCAAATATATTTTTGGGGAAAAAAAATAATATTTTTAAAAATGTAGGGGTTGATTTAGCCCTGCTACTCACCAGCCAGGTCTACAATCCCGAGTTGTGATATAATAGGAGAGGTATCTGACAAGTTTTCAGCTTGCCTCAAATACCTACCCAAAAATTGGTGCCAGCTCTCCTACTATAATTTTAGATGTCAAGTTTTGCCGTGGGTAAATGGGGTAAACTCGAAAAAACTGCTGACAGGTGCTGTCATACAGCTTATTCATCCACCATCAATAGAGGTGAAAATTGAGACTAGGGAAATAGTCTATAATAAATTAAACAAAAAAAATAAATTATATAAAGTATATACATCATCTTTTTCGAAAACCTTCAACTGCAAAAGTTGAAATGTCTCAATTTGTACACACAATAAAAGTTAAAAGTTATCGAAGACGACTGAGACCCTTTTATCATGCCATCCGCAATTTTCCATCATTTCGATTACCGAATATTGAATATCACTGCAAAATTAGACCGTTATTGTATTTTTTGTGCGTGATGCCAATCCATATTTGATTCAGGGAATCTAAATATGAATTTGATTTACTCTTTCCGATACGAAAATTCTAAATGTTTCCTGTTCAAATAAAAGATTTTAGGTATTAGTTAAAGATTAAGATAGGGGAAAAGGAAAAAAACGGTGCCGGAAAATTGTATATAGAATTTTAATTCAATACACGTTGACAATTTTTCCAGACTGCAATACCCTGTATTCATTCACAATACCTTTCCTATGTTTTGTTATTTATTTTATTCAGTTTTATCTTCGTATTCCACATAAATATAAATCAAATTTTTTAACGGAATCATATCAGCAAAGAGCGCTGTTTTGGGGCGTATTATAGATGTATAGGAAACCAGTTAGTGGCCTCTATGAAAGAATTATGGCCAGTTATCTCCTTTTCCACCGGAATTTCAAATCCTAAATTTTCGTACTTCGGCACTGTCATTACTGCTATCTGTTGTACTTTTTTTTAGTTCTGCTATCTTCATACTTGTAACGACGAGTTCTTATAGTGTCGTAAAAACAGTTTACACAGTATTTAGTAGTTATAGGAATTGTAAAAAGGAATATTGAAACATGTTTTCTAGCTTAATAGTTGCTCCCTTTAAAACGAATTAGTTTATTTCATAAACAGGGATTGAAATGGTTTCGTGCTACCCCGTTGCTTTTAAAATCAACCAAAATCCTTTTGTTCGTTTGTCATCAAATCCTTTTGATCCTTTTGATATGATATTGGACAGGTGGTCGTTGAGGGAACACACACTTTCAACAAAAACTCTTCTGCTTTGGATTTTGTTAAACATTTTTTTAGAAAAACCAAGAGGCTAAAATATTATACACCAAGGTGGTGAAGACTATTATTATTGACAGAGTCGAAAAAGGTGCGAGGCCTATAAATGTCTTCCCCACCATGGTGTGTATACAATTTTTTCCACTACTAGTCAAATTTAGAACAAAAATTAAATATAATTCACAAACGCAGCAGGAGAAGCGTTTACCCCGTCGTTTGACTGACAAGTACACTGTCAGTTCTCGATATATTATCGACATCTATTCCTGAACAATGAGTGGCATAAATTTATGGCGAATGAAGCGATCGTCGTTATATTCTTGGCCCGTGATCCGATATTATTGATCTCATAAAAATAATACGCTCCGGATCGCATGGTCCGAAATAGAGGAGCAGAGTTGAATGAATTGGTGCTTGCCTAGTAAAGAGGTTTTTTAATGGAAATTTGTTCACATTCTGTCATAGAGAAATAAATTTATATGCATTCCGCAATTATTCTGTCATTACTCTGTTTCTTTTAATCTTAAATTAATGTGCATAAAGTGCATGTATTGATGGTGGATTTACGGGAGGCGAAGGAGGAAGATAGGGACTCCTGATTTTTATATGACCATCGCTTGGAAGGCCGTTTGTGGGGGCACATCTTTTGTAATGAGTGGAACGCTACTGTATATAACATAATATAACATAACAAATATAAAAACTAATTAATGACAGAAAATTATGACAACCGTACAAAAAAAGAGGTTAAAAATAATTTTAGGATGTCTGCAGGCTTCAACTTAGGTAAATGTTCCTCTTCTATCCAGTAATCTCCTAGGTGCTGTGCTCTAGGATTCTGGAGTGCTGTGCAGCTGGAAAGTATGTGGATGGAGGTACCTTCTTCCATTCCACAAAATCTGCATTCTTCTTCCTCCACTATTTTTAGTTTTTTCAGGTGCCCATTCAGGCGACAATGTCTTAGCGCAGTTTTACTTCGACTAATGCATTCATTTGATCTCAACAGGTTGTAGTCACCCAGAAGAGTCTTTGATTGTATAAGCCCTACTAGTTCTTTCCAATGGTCAGATCTTCTCTTTTTCTTGGCTTTACTTATTTCTTCCAATATTACATTGGGGCTGATTCCGCAAAAGGGTTCAGGTCTCCAGAAAGGTATTTCAGTCCCTCTCTTTGCTAGTTCATCTGCTATTTTATTTATTTCTATTCCAGTGTTACCTGGAATCCATAGTAAGGTGACTATATTGTTCTCGCCTAGTTCATTGAGTTTGTCTAGGCATTCCCACACCATTTTGGAACTGATTACACAAGAGCTCAGTGCTTTAATGGCTGCTTGACTATCTGACATTATGATAATCCTTTGTCTTCTGTATCCTTTATCAATATTGAACTGGGCACACTTTCTTATGGCGTAGATTTTCGCTTGAAAGATACTTGGGGTTTTTCCCAAGCTTTCAGAGTGTTTGGTTCCTGGCCCGAGCACACCTATCCCAGTTCCTTCTATTGCTTTTGAGCCGTCTGTGTACCATTGAATGGCATTCTTTCCAAGTCTGGTAATGGTATTTGGATCCCATTCCTTCTTGTTGCTTAATTCCGTAACGAATTTCTTTGAAAAGTTATACTTTTTCATCATACCGTCTTGTGGCATGTCCCAGGTTTTCTGATTTCTAAGAAGTGAGGAGGTGTTTTTTTAATGATTCCCTCTCTACTTAGTATGTATCCATAGAACACACCCAAGGAAGAAGCTGCAAGTAACATAAATAAACATGTAACGTCTTTTTGCGCCACCTATTAATGGTAATTGTCTTTATTTGTTATGGTGGTTGCATAACGCATGTTTACAAGCCATATGTTCTGTGTTTACAAGTTTATTTTTATAATTTTCGAAGTTATTCACAAAGCAACTTCTTTAATGAACCGTTAAATACTTACACCAAATAATAACGACTTTCTATGATTTTTTTCTTAACGGTTGGCTAAACGTTTAAGATGTTTCGTGAATTAGATGAATTATGTGGGGATTATCAATAATGTTGGTATATTTACTAATAAAATTTTATTTTTTAAAATAAAGCAGAATACAAAAGGATTTAATATAAATAATCTGCAAATTAAACACAGAAAAGTTAATTTTTGTGGTCAACTTTTTTTCTTGTTTTCTACTTGCATGATTGCACTTATATCAAATCCACAAAAATATTAATATTGTCTAATCACTTTAAAGAGTCCTCGAACTAATTCCACATAAACTATACCATACACTTGAAGCAAAAACGAAAAACCTAATATAAACAATAAACACTACAAGATGCAAAAGCAAATGAGGTTATAAACTTCTCAATCGATATCGATCGGTAATAAAGAAAAATCGAAGAAAACTGCCTGTCCCGCCATCTACAAATGGTGAAACTTACTTTTAGCCAGGAAATATACCAGGATTTATTTTGCAATTACATTGTCGACCCCCTGGTATGTATCTTGTTCTTTCTGCAACGCTTTCTACCACCATATGTAGAGGGGTGAGGTTGAGAATCACTTCCATGGCTGCCGTTGGGCATGTTCTCATTGCTCCTGTAATGCATACAAAATTATATTGCACAAGTTTTTGTTGAACTGCTATCCCTGAGTTCAAAAAAATATTTGAATATGTCTATTATTGACCTAGGTTAATAATAGAAACAATTATTAACCGCTAATGGACAAATTCAACTCCTGAGTTGGCTAGAAGAAGCAATAATTGTCAACTTCACAGCTAGTAGTGGAAAAAAAATCACTATCTCCAGTAACCACCTGTCAATAAGAAATATAATAATTAGCTTTCCCTAGTGCAATAAAATGAAATCGACGCTAGCAGTAAATAAGAAGTGTCACTTCACCCTCGATTCAATCGCATTCTTAACATTCCTTAAACTTAAATCCTATTCCAGATATATTGTGAATTCGCTACAAGTAAAATCACAATCAAACAACGCTTATAGCTTCTATTTAAATTAAAATCTAAGTTAGAATGTGAGTTGATTGAGTTTGATTGTACGAAACAAGCGTAGGGAGTTATTAAAAGATTGCTTTATCAAGAGACAATACAATATTCAACCCCATCCGGTTCATCTGCTTCTCCGAGGAGGACTTGATTGATAGAAGCGTCTTTTAATTAAAGTCGAAATTAATCGGGAATCTTCGCGCGCTAATTGATAAACTAGGAAGTTTGTTGTGCCCAAATGATTGTGTAATATCAACTGTTTAGAGCATGGCAACAGGGGGGCAGAGTATATAGTGACTTAAAGGTTCACACAAAAGTAATAAATAGGAGGAAAAAATTAAGTTCGGATGAACAACAAAGCACCACACAGTCGGCTATATTCTTTTTTCGTTCCTACCTGAAAATATGATGATTTATAGAAAAAAAAAATTAAGTCAATTATATAGTGGATCATTAATTTGTAAATTGAAGTATAGAGGATTGAAAATGAGGATGAGATGAAGAAAAAATCGTCGAAAAGCCCCGCCAGAAATCTCGGCGTTCGTATTTATATTTTTTATTTAAATATTTTAAATTTCGCAGCAAATAAGATATTCGGAACCACAGATAACCTACTTATAGATGGGAAAAGGACCCGTTGCGCCCCCTATATGTACGGGTGGCGCCATCTTGAGAGTCCCGTCAGTAACTCTACACCTTTGAGATGGTTTTGATCTTCGCTAACAGCCAAAAAAGAAGATCCCAGTAATTTTAAAGTTTTTGGCGGCTCATTCAAAATTATTCTAATTCCACTTTTATTCCAAAATTGCAGTTATGGTCCATTTTTTCATATTTCATTTAACACAACACATTAGATTAATATTACAATAATAACAATCAAACAGTCAAGCTAAATTAAATAAAATGTCAAAAAATATACCATTTATAATGCTGTAGCTTGTAACGCTTGTAGTATGTGGAACTATCTGCAATTACTACAAACGGCGTTACAGTTTTTATTAAATTAGCAATTTCAGAACTGACGGAACACTCTATATGGCAACACCCTCGCGCGTTAAAAGTGCCCCTATGATTATTGAATTTTTGTCCAAATAGACTTCGTGTCTAATCCACCAAAACTCAATTTTGAGATATTTTTAATTAAACTTAGTTTTGGAATGTTGACTGCAGAGTTAACGTTTCAAGAATTTTTTGAAAAACAATATTATTTAAAAGTTATCTACTGTTTTTCAAGGTCTTTGTGCGAAACATAAAAGTTGAATATCTTCTGTCTAGTTGTCAAATTTTTTCGTTGTGTTTGATAGGGACCAAAAATCATTTCATTGCTAGTTAATCCTGACAACGGTAGCTGGAACGCTACCTAAACGTCGAAATAAAAAATAAAAAACATTATTGTGGTTTGATTCCTAAAAAAATAAAAGAAAAAAAAATGAAAGTTAACTCTCGTATTAGTGATAATTAAATACATTTAAATCTATTCCCTTGTAAATAATTTCCTCCTCCGCCTAAGGAGAAACACATGTGCAGCAGAGGAGTCTTATTTGGTCTGCCAAAAGTTTTTGGTAATGATTTGGAAGAAATTAGCGAGCTAGATTGAAATTTGGTACGTAATGAAAGATTTGTCGAGGACCTTAGAAGGGTTGTTAAAAGAAGTCATCAGGGCATTTTAAGATGTTTTGAATATTAATTGTGAAAGTTTTGGAGTTAGGAAAACTCCCTGAAAAGTTCTTTGTAGTAGGAAATGTACAGGAAAATATTAATATCGGTTTAGATATTATTTGAATGAGTTTTAAATGAGATACAAAATGTCCGCATAAAAAATGCCAAATTGTGTCAAAATCCCATTATTTTGACATTTTTCAAGATATTAATGCGAAGTTTACTGCAAATTAAACGGCTTAATTTGTTCTGAAAAAAAACAAGGGTAATTCAATTTACTAAGAGCTCTTTTATGGGCTAAAGCGGCCCCGAACTACAAAACCTCAGATGTTTCAAAACATTTTAGTGCAGATATATAATCCGGCCCCACACAATTAAATCTTTTTAAGGTTCTTCAAACTGTCACATATACATACAGATCCTATGTAGAGCCATAAAACTACTTACTGTGAATCCCACCCTTAAAATTTATATAAACGTTTTATTCGAATTCGCTGTCACTTTCGCCTGTAATATGGTTTAAATCTTTTATAGAGTGTAGAATATTTTGGAAGTTATGTGTGTATATAATGAATTTTTGTTTTTTACCAGCGAAATTTAATCAGTAAATCACCCAAAAATGACTGTAACCTCGTATATTGCAGTTCCCGTTTTACAACTTTAATTTCAAAAGAACTTTACTATCGCGTTACATTTTATCATCAATAAAGTTGTCGTTAAAGACTTGGAGAGTTTAGAATTATATTCTGAGCTGTATAGTCAGTCTTGAAAAATAAAACTTCTTATTTCTTTTCTTAAAAAGCTTGTTTCATGTGGGCCCGAACCATTCCACCTTCTGTTAGATACATCTTAATAATCAGTGGAAAATCTTCTTTTTCGTAACCAACTAACATTATTTTTATTGTCTTCAATTGCACAAAATGAAGGAAAAAGTAGTTGAAACTGTTATACGAAAAAATGATAAAGACAAAGTTTCCTGAGAAAAGAACGAGTCATTTTAAATATTACATATGTATATTGAAAAATTCTTAGCCTACTATACAGCTAAACAAAATTTCAATGTCAAAATATTTTATTACTCAACATATTCTCCTTTTAATTGGAAACCTGCAACATCTCTAGACCTTCCAAAAAAAATGTTCCTTCTTTTTCTGCAAACCAGACCTCCACAGCTTTTATTAACTCCTCGTAGAAAAAAAATTAACGACCTTTTTAAACTTTTTTTCAGTTGAGGAAAGAGATGATAGTCGGACGGAGCCAAACCTGGTGAATAAGGGGGGTGTTCTAGTAATTCAAACCCTAAATCACGAATTTTTTGCATGGCAACATGAGATTTGTGTCTAGGGGGTTGTCCTGCAAAAACAAAACACCTTTGGATAGCTTTCCGCTTCTCTTCTCTTCTCTTCAATTTTTTCCCGTAGAGTGGTCAGTAAAGTCGAATAGTAATCTCCGATTATTGTTCTACCCTAATCCAAAAAATCAATCATGATTACTCACTCCATGGCAATCCCCAAAAACTGAAGCAGGATTTCAGGACACGAAACTTCTTAGGTCTTGGAGAGGACGAAGGACATTGATCACCAAGAGTATTAAGCATATCTTCGTAAATCTGCTTACCTCTTAACCCTTTCAAATACAGGTACCTGATGATGGCTCGATACTCCAATTTTTCAGTCTTTTCAGTCTTTTATAACCACAAGCTGTACAAAACAGTAGAAAAAGGCTTGGACAGGCCAAAAGCTCTGTTTATTGAAGATTACATAGCCGTGGAATTAGTTAGTAGAGCGCTTGCTATTGTGAATTCTACGATTTAATGATTTATTAAAAAGGAGAAATGTAGCGTGTTTCAAACAGCACGTAAGTCTCCAGGAAAACCAAAATTTCAAATAGAAAATCATTTGAAAGAAATACTTCGAAAGTAAATGCATGCGCACTTCTTTGAAAAAGAATTTCCGATAGTAGACAAAGTTCTTGCCACGGTTCGAGATGATAAGGATTACCCTGAAATAAGTCGAAGCGCTGCACTATGGAAACTTTTAAAAGAAATAGGTTTTCGCTGGAAAAAGCATTTCAGAAAGTGTATTTTAATAGAATGAGCCGATGTTGTAGTATAGAGGAGAAATTACTTAGAATAAATGAGTATCTAACCAAATAAAAAATATATTTTATTTGGATGAAACATCGCACATACACTAAATAATTGTGGAACAGAGAAGAAAGGAAACGGTTAAAATATTTCAGGATATGGTATAAATGATACATAGGAACAGAAAATTCTGATTGTCCGATTTCAATTGGAGGCGCTCAAAGAAATATCAAACGACAAACCTAGCTCAGAGAATATATTATGCCGGATTTGGAAAAGTTATTATGCCGCGCTGCAATAGAAAAAGTGGTTCACCATTTTCAAACGAAAATTAGGAGCGTTAAATTTTAATAATTGTGCTTCCACTAGCTGTACTTTCAATATACAGGGTTGCGATATAGTATGGAACCAGGTAAATATAACTCAAGGTATTGGTCAAATGAGAATCCTCATTGGATTCATGAAGCACATACCCAGCATCCACAGAAGTTAAATGTTTGGATGGGAATTGTCGAAAAAAGGCTTATAGGCCCATTTTTTATCGACGGAAACTTGAATAGTGACAAGTATTTGGATCTACTAATAACGAAATTATTCCTGCACTTCAACAAAATGGGCAAATACCACAAAATGTTTGGTTTCAACAAGATGGAGAGCACCTCCCCACTATGATAGACGGCTAAGGGATTTTCTGGATGCGAATTTTCCAAGTCTTGGAAAGAGTGACTCAAGAATTTGTTAATAGGATGGCATATTGGCAGCAAGTAAACGGCGAGCATTTTGAACATTTGAAGTAATTTTGTTTCTCATTATTCTAAAATAATGAAATGTACAATGTATGTATAAATTCAAAATAACGAACTCTTTCAAAATCTGTAGAAATATATAGGGTGTCCCATTTAAATTGAAGAAGTTGATGGCATTTCCGGTCAAACCGGAAGTATATTATTAACAAAAAAATGTACATCAGATGCATTTTGTTCCATTGACTTACCTGCAAATTTTCATAAATATCGTTCTTTTCGTTTAAAATATTTTTACTTGGTTCCATACTTTATTCCAACCCCGTATAAATGTTTCGTTGTTTTAAATTTTTCTGCAAAAAATTTTCCGCCGAATACCCCTCGGACATTTGCAAGCGCCTCATAATTTTACGATAAATTTCTCAAGCTCGTTGCTTTCGATTTATTATCAATGTCCTAGGAATACTACTACTGATAATAATCTCGCCCAGAAATCGGTTTGGAGGAATTTTTGACCGTATTCAAACATCACATAAGACTAATTCAAAGGCTAAAAAAAGATAATTGAGAAATATTACTTCCCCTTCCACCATTATCGCATTGTTCACGATGATTGCTCATTTTTGTACCCAATCATTCAACCAACCTTTTCCGTGCCCATCTCAAGTTTCCATAAATGCGCCACTCCATCCTACGGCTCTCAGACGCAAGACATCGTTGGCGTTTTTTATCGTCAGCTCCCGAGCACATTCCATACTCCCAGAAGTATAAGAGTCTAAGGCCCGTTTCACAAACGACCGATGATCAGGACGGACGGTCGGTCCTAGTCATTGGTAGATATGTATCGTTCACATGTACGCGTATCATCGGTCAACCGTTGGAAAACGCTCGGGCATCGGAATGGTCCGTGGCTTGTGCTGATCATCGGTTGGTAGCCGAGCCATACGATAAACAGAGATCTTCACATGCAAGCGTATCATCAGTGGCCGTTTTGATGCGGTGTTGTTTGTGTCTGCTGAGCACGTTTTTTTATTTTTTTTTTTTCGTTTTGGGCTACACAAAATGGCAAATAGTAAAGAAAAATATCGTTTTGATACTGAACTACTGATATCAACAATAGAACAAAAACCATGTATCTGGGATACTTCTTCGGAAGATTATAAAAACCGTGATATAAAAAACAAAGCTTGGGAGGAAGTCGCTGAAATATTGATACAAAATTTTGTGAATCTAGACGAGACAAAACAACAAGAAGCAAGTCAAATGAAGAAATTGACATTCTAAAGTACATAAAGAATTTTCGTGGATCTTCTCGTAAATTTGAATAAAGGGTGACGAAAGCCCCTTTTATTGGTCTTTGTAAACATAAAGGATGGGCCCAAATCCTCCTGGAGCATCGTTTCTTCTTTTGCCTTTCTATTAACCATTTTGAAAACAATATTTTCGACCGATCATCAGCACCGAACATCGGTCCTTTGTGAAACGGGCCTTAGAGCCGTTTGACACGGTACAATATTTCAGCCTAAATTGAATACAAGTGGTTGCGCGCGCATTTTCAGTCAACTTGCATGCAAGAAATTGGAACATGTTCTATTTTCTTGTATACAATAATACTAAACAGACGCAGTAGTTGCCCGAATCGAATTTCAAGGTTATGTACGGCTAGATCAAATATAAATAAAAGTGCTTTTATTTTGTAGCGTGCCTTTGAGTTGTGTTGAAAATTTAAATTTGTCATGGTCCCAGGAGCAAGTAAAATTGCTAATTGAATTGTACAAAGCAAATCCTTGTTTATATGCTATGAAACATAATGATTATAAAAATCAACGACCTATTAAAGATAGACCAGCCATCACACATTAATACCTATACAATGTTTTGGTCGCAACATAAATCAGGGCGAGTACATTGCACAGTAGCGTATCATTTCGAAAGGGTTCATTCAAACTATTTTATGAAAATTGCTTTTATAGACTAAATGATGTAGATACGTTATTAAATTTTCGTTTGAATCAAGTGGAAATTATATCAAAAACAAGCAATTTATTTAAAAGATACCTATAGAGGATTTTGAAGTTAAAACAAGTTTTGCACTACAGATTATGAATATGTTAATATAATATGGAAAGGTTTTTTATTTTTTTATATTGATTTTACAAAACTAAGGAATAAATAAAGGTATTAAAATGGTAAGCCATTAGATAGAATAATTACAACAATAATCATAATATTAATATTTATTGTTCTTAAGAATTATTCACAATCATATTACAAAATAAAATAACTAGAACACACAATTGTATGAAAAAAGGTAGAACGTGTCGAGGGACACACGGTAGGAACTTTAGTTCCTTTAAAGGAAAAAGTATGTAATACATCTGACGTTATAGATAAACGATTTGCATATTCTTTGGTGGTCGAGTAGTAAGCATACCAGACTCACACGCATTACACCAGGGTTCGATTCCCCGTGAGGAAGTTTTTTTATTGTTAATTTCATTTTCAAATAATTATTCTGCTTGTTATTAATAACGACAACAGGTATACGTTTGAAATATTTAGCAGAATATTCATTATTATAGATAATGGTACGGTACCCTTCATGAGGGAGTCCGACTGGCATCGTATATTTAAAAAAGGAAACCGTAGCATTATACAAATTGGACATTAAAGAACTGTACGTTTACCACAAAATTAGTGGAAACATAAAATTGAATTGTTAAATTTTTAATTTGAAGTTATATTACAGTTTATAGAAATTTTTATTTTCTAGATTTTTTCTTAAGTGGGTCGTAGAAAAAATATGCTGCTCGACTCGTGTGGATTGTCCATATTGCACTTGAACGATTGAGAACGCTTACGGCGTCGTGCTCAAACTTCGTGCGATATGGCCATCATATCTACACTAGTTGCAAAAACTACTATTTCTCTCAAAATATGCCCTTTTACATTTAAAAACAACCTGACGAATGTCAAATAAATTTATCCATTCATTTCAAAGTTATCGAATTAAAGCATTCGAGTTTTCAAAATTTCAACACCTTGTATTTCGAAAAGTAAATGTGCTAGACCCCTTAATCGCGCAAAAAAATTATGGAAATAATAGTAAAAATTTATCCGAACCAATTCAAGTAGATCACTAGCACTGCGAATACTAGCTTTGCATAAAATTTCAATATAGCATCGGTGGTTCAGTGGTTAGAATGCTCGCATTGCACGCGGGCGGCCCGGGTTCGAATCCGGGCAGGAGCATATTTATTATTATGAATCGCTGCTTCGTAAACGAGAGAGGGAGACTAAAGAGGCACAAGCACGCAAAAGCAAGGCACATAACGAAGCAATGTAACATAACGTAGCGTAACATAACGCGTAACGGTCAGATCTTTTGCGTCGAGACCCCTGGTCGCTCAAACATAACCTGACGTAAAGAACTAAAGTTCCAAAAATTTAAATAAAAATTACTGGTTTTGAAATAAAATAGATTTTGTAAGCATGCTTCTTACTTTCGCTTTATTACAATTTTTTAATTTATTAAATTCATGGTGCAGTCGAACGTCTATATATTTCTCCAAAATTAGTTTTGTTACAGTGATGCAATGATCATGGAGCGGTTCAAAATCAAATATGTGATTTGAAAATACATCAAAGATATTTAAAGGTAAATATCTTATTGAGGTGTTCACAATCTTTTTTTTTATATTTTCAATTTTATTAATATTGCTAACATCTAAATTCATGGTAAGTGTCTTTAAACATTTTTCAGCTTCACTACAAACAGTAACTACAAATTCAGAAGCTTTTTTAAGGTTTCCATAAGTTTTATTAATTTGTAGTTTGGACAAACTGTAATCACCTTCTAAAAGTATTAAACACTGTTTGCAGTGAATTTTTTTGTTCAAGACTTTCACTACAAATCCAGAAATATAAGCAACCACATCCTTAGTATATTCACCCAAAAAATAAACTGACAGATAATCATGATCACGAAGCTCTTTTGACATTTCTAAGTATTCTTCAGAAGTTTCTGATTGATCACTACTTATATTCACTGCTATTTTGCTACTACTACTGCAATCCAATATGCTGGTTCCATCCAAAGCAATTGCATTGGCAGTGTCGTTTGATTTAACCTCATTATGAATTAATAATTTTTTGTAGCAACTTTCAAATAACCTGCATGTAGGATTATTACTTGAACCACATCTGTTACGAACTGCACTGAAGAATAGTTCCAAATGGTCCTGTGATAATTTGTATGTGAGAATAAAATTTAAATTAGGATTTATAACTACCAAATCCCAAAATAAACATTTCATACTTTCTATACAAAACAGAAACCCTAAAAAGCCATTCTTTCTACCACTAACAACTACAGGATCATTATTTAATTTTAATTCTAAAATATACTTACAAGCTACATCAAAATATTTACAAATATCCTGCCAATTTTTTTCAGACGCTGGTTGCTTATATTTATATTTGGCAAAAAAAATTTTAGAATTAAAAATATCGAAAATATTATTAAAAATTAATATAAAATCTGAAGTTGCTTCAGAACCCACAAATTCATCCAATTTCAAGTCATTTTCAAGGAACTTAAGAGCATCAGAAACACTTTTACTCAAAATTTGTGCAGCAATTCTAACTCGCATCTTCTCCCGAAACCACTCTAGATGTCGAGCTTTTAGTTTTGTTCCTGCTAACAACCCCTCCCTTTCTTGTAGTCATATTAATTTACGAATATAATCCCACTTTATTAGTCTATTGTTACCATCTTTTAAAATATTACCACCTGTTCCAAATGTATTTCTTACTAATTTAAGCATATGACATGGATCCAAAAAAAAGTAAACTTTATCATTTGTTATTGGATGGATAAAATAGGTCGTTATTGAAGATGGTATGTCTATGCTCGCTCCTAGTGATTTCATCATAGTGATATTAGCTGCGGCTCCATCACAGGTCAAGGAAGTTACTTTTATATCAACTTCACTCAAAAACTTCAAACACTCTTTTACCAAATTAGCTTTTTCGCATCCAGTTAAGCTTTCTATGAAAAAATAACCAACTGGAATTTTCCACAAATCATTCATAGCTACTACCATGAAAACTAATGCTTGAGTAGCTTCAGGAACACAATCAGAGTCCAGCTTGGCTCCCAGATTGATATATCCAACCACTTCTTCTCCTGTCCACTCAACTTTCTTCATTATATGAATTTCATCGAGGACCAAGTTAACACAAATCTTTTTTGTGGAAGTTGCAATTTTTGCCCTTATTGCACGTAGTGATTCCTTTGTAAACCCTGGTTTACCATCAACCACACTATACCACTTTGTAAGGGTCCTTGGATGTGGTAGGGAATTGTTAAATACATCTCTTACAAAACTGTAGGCTTTTGCAGAATAAAAATTGAGTGTCAAAGCAAAAGTCCTTAGCGTTGGAGTATATTTTTCATGTGATGGACCTTTCAAAAATCTTTTTATCACTTCAGTTGCACTTCCAGGTAGAGTTGCCTGAAAAATAGACCATTGTCAATTAATGATATAAGCAGCTGTAGTTCAAAAACATACCTCAATTACAGATTCAGCTGATGATGTAATGTACTGATTTTCTCTTAAATGTTTTAGAAGAGAATTGAGATTTGAAATTTTAGATCTCAACCGTTTATTTTGCCTTTGCAGCAAAGATATTTTTCTTCTTTGTTCTTCAACAGTTAGCTTTGCTAATTTTAAAGCTCCTTTAGCAGTCGGACTGGACATGTCAGAAGAATGAACATCATACAAGTATCGTGGCTTCTTGAATTTTCTCCTACAAATCAGAAATTTGTTAAATAGTACCTGAGTGAATATCTATATATAAGGTTTTGATATGGGTAACCTAATTTATTTACATTTTATGTAACTAATTGAATACAATGTTACCTTTTAGGAGGAGGTGATCCAGATACACTAGATATAGCTGTCAAAGTTGTTGAAGACGATGAATCTTCATTATTCTTCAACAAACTGAAAAAATTACAAATTGTTCATGAAATAGACCTTTCAATTACAATAGATAAGTTACCTTGTTGTTGATGGAGGGTTTTTTGCTCCAATAGTCCTGGTGTCTTGAGCCTCATCTTCCAGAATCCTTTAAAGAAAAATGTAACAATTTCTGTGCTAACTTGAAATGTACATAGTTACAAATTAAAAATACCAAGTACCTATATTACTTACTTGAAAGGTGTAGCATCATGTTTCAAAACATGTTTGCCACTTAAATTAGCACGGGTCCGTTGAACTATAGGGAAACACGAATTTTTGACTGATTTTGCGAAAAATCGATAGTACTCACCTATTTTGAGAATAATCCGTCAAAAAATTTGCGGGTTATACACAATTTACAAAGAAAAATCCAAAAAAAGATTTTTTTTCGCCACTTGAGCCATTACTTTTTGGCATGATATTTCATACAAAAAACAGTTTAAATGTATTGCTCTGTACATGAAAGTGATCAACAACATGTGTTCTCGCTATCTATGAAAAAAATCCAGTTAGATTCTTCATAATATTGTTTAAATTACCACTTTTATAAATATATATTTGACAGGCAACCAGTTTGGATATAAATAATTTTAATAATAATCGCATACGCAGATATGCAACCTACAAAACATACAATACTTTGTAGCGTGGTTGCCAGCTGTAATCGACTACTCGACAATCATGCTACATGACTATTAAGATACGAAATTAAATATTGTATCAGACTATATTTTTAGTAAGATTCATTCAAGACAAACCCAAGAACATAAATGAAATTATAAACACGTTTTATATATGATGATATCATTATATTGCGTATTTGAAGAAGGGGAAACAAAAATATATAATCATTGTATTCAGCCTTCCCCTCAGAAAATATCCAATACTTTGTAATCCACATCAAGTTATTCCAGAAGGGGAAGGGAATATAATAATTGGATTCACCCTTCCCCTTCTAGAATAATGTAATCCAATTATTATATTCCCTTCCCCTTCTGGAATATCTTTTGAGGGCAAGGCATTTGCCTTGCCCTCAAAAGATATCCAATACTTTGTAATCCACATTAAGTTATTCAAGAAGGGGAAGGGTGAATCCAATTATTATATTCCCTTCTTGAATATCTTGAGGGGAAGGCAAATGCCTCCAATTATTTGTAATCCACATTAAGTTATTCTAGAAGGGGAAGGGTGAATCCAATTATTATATTTTTTTTCCTCTTCTTGAATAGATTGATGTGCATTACAATGCATTCATCCCTCTCATCCAATACTTTCTAAGATGAAATTCGAATGCAATAATTAATTAATATTTTAAAAATATCATGATTCTCAAGTAATCGTTTACAGCTGGCAACCATGTTACACATTGCGCTAGAGCTTCTATGTCATTTGTCATTTGATTTTCATACAAATTTGTAGCCTGTCAAATATATATTTATAAAAGTGGTAATTCAAACAATATTATGAAGAAACTAACTGAAATGTTGTTATAATTAGCGAGAAAACATGTTGTTGATCACTTTTCCGTACAGAGCAATTCATTTAAACTGTGGTTTGTATAAAATTACTAGCCCAAAAGTTATGGCTCAAGTGGCGAAAAAAAATCTTTTTTTGGATTTTTCTCAGCAAAATATGTATAACCCGCAAATTTTTTGACGGATTATTCTCAAAATAGGTGAGTACTATCGATTTTTCGCAAAATCAGTCAAAAATTCGTGTTTCCCTATAGTTCAACGGACCCAATTAGCACATATGTCCGTTTTGAAAAAATGGTCAGAACACACCAAAGCAACTTTAACTTTGAAAATGTCCTCTTCTACCAAAAATAAATTCTGTAACCAAATTTCACGGCGAGCAGCATCTCTGGGAAACCTGATAATAAAAAAATAAACAATATTATTATGAAAACAAATATTGAATCCCTTGTCTTATACCTATACTACGCTTGTGCTAATATAACCTTACCTGTGAAACGATCGTTCATCATTCTTATTCCATGTATTTTCACATACTACACATTTTCTCACCATCATAAATGTCTTAAAAGCACTTCAATATACAAATATCAATCAAATACCACATAAAAGCTCAATTATAATTAAAATCTTATTAACAGATCTCACCAAAATGACAGAAGTAGTTCGAGGTTGCCAAACTAAAAATTTATAAACTATTTTACTTATGGCATTGATATATAATGAAAAATCCTAACCGAAAAAACTAAGTGAGCTGCACCGTTGGTTGGTCATACTCATTTTAAATGCTTCCCACTTTTTTCTTACTTTTTAAACGGAAAATACTGCTGAAATCTTGAATATATTCATCAATTACTATTTTTGTTAGAAGAAATTTGGCATCATGTAAGAAGAGTCTCGTCCTAAATATGGTTGGGGACAACCAAAATGTAAACAAGGCTGGTCTATCTTTAATAGGTCGTTGATAAAAATAAACCTGCTCGAAATAACGCAATAGAAAGGATATGTTTTTTTTATTGGTGAACCATTTTACCTATTCAAAGCACGCCACAGCGTGATTAAATCGAACTTTAAAAAACGCGCGTGTTTTAAAGTTACCGTGGCAACATCAACAACTCGAGAAACGAAGTCTCATGTCTAAATGACAATTTTTTTATTATTGATCTGACAGGAGTAGTTTGTAACGTCAAAACTTTTATTTGAACAATATTTACAATGTTAAATTTATAAATTAAAATGGAAAGTGCCGTTGGTAGGTATTGTTTGAAATATTAATATTTCGATTTTTCAAATATTTGGAAATGGTATTTAAATTAATACTCTTGACATTCACAGAACTCAATAAGGTTGAACTTCCATCAAAATACAAATTAGTTTATGTTTTTTTCATTTCCATGACAACGCAAGGTATACATCATATATTATACATCACGAATTCAACCATTTGACATTTAGTTCTTATTTCCATCTATGATTTCCATTTCTTGTTGTTGTAGTAGTTATAGACCAGTATTTCAAATTTCAAAATGCACCATTAAAAAAAATAGCGTAAAGTATTCGTGGATAACTGGTCTTTAAAACACTTGCTCTATTTTGAGCACTCCGGCTTCGCCGTCGTGCTCGAAAAATCGCGCCTTTTAAAGACCTTAATATCTACTTATACTTTAATATACTATTAGACCTGCAGCTTTTCCGACCTTGTGTTAAACATAACTGAAATCAAAACACTAACCGCACCTCCCAATAATAAACATTTCTCTTTTTCTATCGCTATATCTCAATACATCCACTACAGAACAGCAAAAAAATGTAGGAACCTTTCAAACCAATATTGACCTATTTTCAAGTTACTATGCGCATGCGCTTGTATTAAATTCAGTATCAAATTCATTTACTATATCATACAGTCAACTTTTTTGTAAGCAATATTGTTTCCATTAGTACTGTATCAAACGGCTCTAAGAGAGAAGAAAATCAAACTACCCAATCACATTCCCTCACACCAGTCTTGCGGCAATCTTGGCCAGTGACGGCTAACTTGCATAACAATAAGTGTACTTACTATTCCAGCCTTAAGGTACTATTCTTATGTCTTTAATATACAAACACTCTCTCCTTCTTCTTAGTAGCATAGCCCAGCGTTGAAGCTCATTGGAATTTATGTTAGCATTATAACTTTACTACCAATCTAAAAAATCCTTGTTTCGGTGGAATTTATTCGAGAAAGTTGAAAACTTTTTTATGTTATGATCGATGCTAGTTGTAGCTTGGAGATCAGACAGGTAGCGTGTTTCTCTTTTACCTCAAAAAGCCTGGACTCTATTGATATCGCTCATCCCTCTAGCAATATTTCACCTTGTTTTGTCGAAGGTCAAAACCACTTGAAACTTCCAACAAATTATAACGTATTGCGGTCTGCATGGCTGGATGACGCTTTCTCCATTTATATTTGTGAAAAAAACAAAACTTGGTATTTGTATTGATGAATCTTAGGTATAACATAACTACAGATAATATTAATTTCGTTTCTTTTATCTATGATTAAAATAATTTCAGAAACAAATTTCAACTGCTCGAATCAAGCTGCTTGCTAAAGAAAAAATGTTTATTTAAAAAAAGAGTCTTCAGAAAAATGGGGGGATTCCACAAGTTTTTCTCGGTATAGAAAATAACATTTTTAGACGACGCCATCTGAAAGTTGATCGTTATGTATTCATCTACATACCGAAAGTTGCGTTTTGAGTGTTCCATTTAGGGAAAGTGACAGTTTCGTACTGCAAAAGACTTTAGGGACGCTTTTTGAGTGTTCCATGTATAGTGAAAGTGACAGTTCCGTACTGCAAAACACTTTCGGGACGCTTTTTGAGTGTTCCTTGTAGTGAAAGTGACAGTTCCGTACTGCAAAACACTTTCGGGACGCTTTTTGAGTGTTCCATGTAGTGAAAGTGACAGTTCCGTACTGCAAAACACTTTCGGGACGCTTTTTGAGTGTTCCTTGTAGTGAAAGTGACAGTTCCGTACTGCAAAACACTTTCGGGACGCTTTTTGAGTGTTCCATGTAGTGAAAGTGACAGTTCCGTACTGCAAAACACTTTCGGGACGCTTTTTGAGTGTTCCATGTAGTGAAAGTGATAGTTCCGTACTGCAAAACACTTTCGGGACGCTCTGGTAGAGATATACATATTCCATTTGCATCCAATCCAGTAAATATTAATAAAATTGTCCTGGATGTACAATCATTATTACTTTTTGCAAATAATTAACTAATATTGAATGATAGTATATTCTTCAACGAGTGCAGAATGATGGCTATTATTCACGCGGATGAAGTTTCCAAAACGAGGGAGCGCAGCGAGGTGAGTTTTGGAATCATCCAAGTGAATAATAGCCATTCTACACAAGTAAAAGACTATACTTTCTCCACGACTAAAAAGAAAAAACTTCCAGATGATCGAACCTCGATCGTCCGCGCCATAGTCAACCACCACTAAGCTATAGAGCATATTTATAAAAATGTAAAGAGTAAATATATATACATAACTCATATTTTTAATCGGAACCCTTACATTTATAAATGAAATTAATTCCGGGAGGCGTATATATTCACTATCGCTACTGTTGTCCATTTTTTTCTCTTATAATACGTAAAATTATGATTTTATAATTATTTTGACGTTTCAAACGACGCGCTGTCAGAAGCTATTTACGTTCTTAGGTATTTGACGTTTTAAAACCCTTTCAGTCCTGGCGTACATTGTAGTGTACGGCAATTCAAATCTATCCTAATACAAAATTTATTTTGATTATGACCATTGCGTCCCAGCATACACTTGAGTGTATATCGTAATAACGTTATAATACGTGTGGTACCATCCATGGGCACAGAAATGAAAATGGAATATTCCATTTTTACAGCGATCTTGTTTCGAGCGGAATCGACAAGAAGTGATGTGTTTAGTATTTTTTTGTTTGTTTTAGCCCCGAGTATCAGAGTTGTACATTTTTTTAGTTATAAACTACACTTCAAACTTACTGTCCAAAATATTAGTTAAAGCTTTGGTGATTTTTTTTCGGATTTTTCGTCAAATATAGATACGTACACTATTGTGTACATTGGGTCTTGGTGAAGTAAGTAAATATACCTAACTTATTTTTTGAGCTTATAAAAAGGGTACTCTTTCAGCATTTTTTTTCCAGGTGAGTGAAAGATTGCTTTCATGCGAAGAGCTTATTTACTATTTGGAAAATAATGACTCAGTCCTTGATATTTTGAGCGAAGATGACGGATATGGGAGATTGATTCTCATATACCAGAAGGTTCATTTGAAATCGATGATTGTCAAATTGCACGTTAGCTAATAAGATGTATTTAAATTATTGGGTGCGCAGTTTGGAATGGATGAGCCCGAAACTCCTGATTTAGAACCTGAGCAGGATGAGGTATTTGCAGATGTTCCTCATGTTTCTATGCAGGAGCAAGCGGATGTGGACGTTGAAATGGCCAAACCTTCTATTGAACTTGTAAACCCCCAAAAAGTTGCTGAAGAAATTTTTTTTGTTAACATTTCAAGAAATAATAACTATTAATATTTCTTGCTTTGGGGGTAATGATTCCGTCAAGTCCCAGTGTACACTACGGTGTACACATCAAATGTCGAAATCGTATAAAGATAAGATTCATTTAAAAAAACTGAAATTCGTTAAAAAAAAACAAAGATATTATGTACCAAATTTCATAATTTTATTCCAAATTAAAAAAAATCGGGACCGAAAGGGTTTTAAAGAGACGATTTGATTTATTCATTTTAATTCATTTTAGCGTGAATTCTGATAATAATAGAATGTGATTGGCTAACGAGAGTGAATTCTTTTTATTATTCACTGGTGTGAAGAATTTATATCATTATGCAGCTAAATATGTAAAAATAATTTGTGCGTTATTATTAGTCGTGGAGAAATAAAATTATTTATTTTCTCTCCTAAGTGTAATAGAGTACACGCATATTTCATATTCTGCTTGGATATTAATTTATAATAGTAAATATGATATCAAAAATTACTAATAATAGGAAATAAACCAGTTTCCATTGGAAATTACTCCCAAATTTTAAAATAAAATTCAAATTTCAATGCACACTCCGACCACAACCCGAGGATTTCCGAACGCTACCGATGATACGTGTGATGTCATATCTCTTGTGTTAACTTATGTCAATATGGCCGGTATTGCATTAGGTTATGTGTAGTTGTGTGTTTATATTGTATTTTAATCAACTATTAATTGTTTCATCGACGTAAAAATATCATTTATTTACTAGTTCAGTGTTCAGTGACGATTCTTTCATATTTTGTGAGTAAAGATATGGCTAGCGAAGGTTTTGTGAAAGCACAAACTGATAACTTGCCCAAAGTAGACTCATTTATGCTGCTTGAATTTATGAAGTCAAACAGCTGCTTTAATGCAGAGGAAATAAGAGGAGTTAAAGCATTATCGTAAGTACGATTTAATTTAAACTATGTTTTATTTATATAATATACACCAACCATATTTCGATGTGTGGTCGTAAGAAAATGATGTTTTTATGGTTGATTTCTAGACATATAGGTACATAACCTCAAACTATTTAAGAATAAAAACTACCAGCATAGAAGTAGGTACTTACATTAAAATGGTCTTCACAAACAAAAGTAATGCCCTTCTCTTAAGTGTATTTTTGCTTGCGCCACCAGGTAAAGTAACAAATATTTTGTCTGGAGTTTTAATAGACGTTGATTTACACACTGGAACAATGCAATTCTTGGAATACAAATTTTTTTTCGGCCTTATCCATTTTTGAAGCTTCCAGAAACAAATTAGGTCACAAGAACTTAGAGCGTGATACACGAATAAGAACGTAAACAAATGACGTCACACCATGGGTCAGCCATCTTTATGACGTAAAGCGCGTTTTGGCGGACTTTTATTTTATGCTTTTTAAAGTCGTTTTAAAAGTAAAGTTTATATTTTTTTGAAAAAATATACATGCAAGGTGTTAGGAGACCTGATAAAGCGTCAATTCCCACCAATAGCAAAATTTATGCTTGTACCCTATTGAAATAGTTTTGGATCTTATGCGTCGTCTAAAAAATTTATGTACGCCACGGCTGAAATACTGCTTTGTTGCTCGTCTGTTGCTCGCCTCGCTTTGCTCGTCTCGCAATTTTCATACTCGTCCAACAAAGTAGCACTTTCAGTGCTTGGCATACAATAACTAAATAACTATTAAAAATTTGGTGGGAGCGAGATTTTGAAAAGATGGTGGAGGTGATGGGAATTGTTCATAGATTTTAACTTGTATTGAGGATGTAAGTATCCAATTAAAAACAAATGGAGTATTTCTGAATTCATGCAAAAAAATTCAAAAGGTATTTGTCCTTATAAAATGATGATTGGTTAATATATAGGTAACGTAACCCAACACTATCCTAACTCGACACATTCTACAATTTTTTGGGCCTCTTTTTATAAGCAAATCCACTGAGCGGCTATGCGGTAAGCCTGGAAAAGATTGTGGTCGAAAATTTATTATGCATCTTAATTTCACCATTTTTTTTTTCGTAAAACTCCAGTTGGGACGAAAATATAAGTATATTATAAATTCCCATTATAATTAAAATGACCCAAACGACCGTATTTGTTTAATTCAAAAAATTTATTTTCTTTAACCTTTTCATTAATTTTTTCATACCACCCAGAATTGCAACAACTAAAAAACCAATTATAATAAAAACCTCGTGTTTGTGTACCCATACTACCTCTTTCCCGCTTTTCAAATTAATTTTAAATACAGGGTGACCTTTTTCATCAACACTAGTCCGTGGATCTTAAATAACAGCGTACCTTTTTGGGAGCTGTTCATTCTCAGCAATTCTTTGTAGATATTAAGCAGCTGGAGGAAAATATTTTTCGGAAACTTATAGAGTGTTATGTCTCCTATATATAGTGACATTAAAATGGGTGATATGCGAGAAGTTTTTGCAGTCAAAAGTAGCACAGCTTACAACTTATAGAGTTTGTGTCAACTGGTTAAGTAACCATAGAGATACTACATATAGAGGCAACAAGCCAGCTCGGAATCCATCAGCATCCAAGAGAGAGATAGAAAATCGGAGGCTTAGGCTGTCTTTTCTAATAGCGCAAATGCTGTATACACAGATAAAGGCAGAGAAACCTCTGCTCGTCTGTCTCTTTTCCTGTCACCGAAGCTCAGTCAGACGGACATTCTCACTTACACAGTGGCCTATGGGTTGTTCCCTCTTTTTGTATTACCTCTATGTAAGTAGCACAGACGTTCCACCAATTCATCTTCTAAACAAAGATAACCACTCCTATTCTACTCAGATGTTAGCTCAACCTGCAGTGTTCAGTAAGAATTTCGTTTATGGACCTAATTTCTTCAGTTTTCATGTCCAGTGATACTTTCGAGGTGCACATTTCTTGGTTTGCCTCAATCCTGGTATCTTATTTCAGTAAACTCTTGCTTTGAAATCTGGCAGGAAGAAACTGGGGCTGTAACCCAAAAATCCTAAGCTGGATGTACAATGCCATAGTGAGACCAATCATCACTTATGGAGCCATTGCGTGGAGTAGTAGAACTAGCCTATTTACGACGAGAGAAAACCTCTCCAAAATTCAAAGACTAGCCTGTATATGCATTACAGGAGCAATGAGAACATGCCCAACGGCAGCCATGGAAGTGATTCTCAACCTCACCCCTTTACATATGGTGGTGGAAAGTGTTGCAGAAAGAACAAGATACAGACTAAGTAGGGAGGGAATCATTAAAAAAAACCACCTCCTCACTTCTTAGAAATCAGACAACCTGGGACATGCCACAAGACGGTATGATGAAAAAGTATAACTTTTCTAAGAAATTCGTTACGGAAATGAGCAACAAGAAGGAATGGGATCCAAATACCATTACCGGACTTGGAAAGAATGCCATTCAATGGTACATAGACGGCTCAAAAGCAATAGAAGGAACTGGGATAGGAGTGTTCGGGCCAGGAACCAAACACTCTGAAAGCTTGGGAAAACCCCCAGGTATCTTTCATGCGGAAATCCACGCTATAAGAAAGTGCGCCCAGTTCAATATTGATAAAGGATACAGAAGACAAAGGATTATCATAATGTCGGATAGTCAAGCAGCCATTAAGGCACTGAGCTCTTGTGTGATCAGTTCCAAAATGGTATGGGAATGAATGAATGGATGAATGTTTATTGATACAAGTAACATACAGTAAATACAACACAATATAATACAATAAACATTAAAGAACCCACAGAAGATGTTGAGAGCCTCAACAACTTGTACGTGGTATCACAAAATTACATATCTACAATAAAAAATAAATTTAATACAATACGCACATTATTCTATCACCTAAGGTGTGTTTAAATATAATAACAATTAAAATACAATTAAAATATCGAAAAGTTAAAACTTTGATATGTTGAAAGATACCAGAAAACAATAAAAATAAAATAAAGGTAAATTTGTATTGAAGAAAAAAGACAGTATCATTCAATTATAATTCACCAAAACTTATTACAGCAATCCAACCAAAAGATGTGTGCTTTTGTGTAGTTTTGTTTGTGATTATTATCATTACCTTTATTGGATCTCAATCAACTCACGAGTCTCTTTCCTAGATTTACTTTTAATATGTGTTATAAGCCTCTTTTTAAATTTTCTTATAGTATTCTCACTTTTTACATCTTCTGGTAGGCTGTTATAAAACTTTATTCCCAGGTATGAACAACTCCTTTGTCCGATATTTTTCTTCATAGCAGGTGCAACATATTTTTGCCTATTTCTTGTTTCATAAGTATGGATGTTTTTTTGTAGTTTGTATTTGTTCGAATATTGCCATATGTTGACCTGCATATAAAATAACTGTCGAATGTCAAGTAACTTTGTTTCGGAAAACAGTAGATCCGTGGGATATCTACGATGTTTGTTCAAGAGGATTCTTAAAAATTTATTTTGGGACACTTGTAACATAATTATTACAATATGTTTTTGAAACACCACCCCAACCCATGTTACCATATCTCAAATGTGATTCAACAAGACTCTGATACACTATGATTTTTTCTCTTGGATTCAGATATTCTACTATTTTTTTATATCTATACAGTATGCATCTTAGTTTTTGTATCAGATAGTCCACATGGATATTCCATTTTAAACAACAATCCAACATAATTCCTAAATATTTTATTTTATTTGTGGGCCTTATAGCGAATGAATTCTGAATGATTACATCATAGTCCGGAACTGAAGCTTCAAAACTACTGAATGGTAAGTAAAATGTCTTTTTAAAATTGATTGATAAAAGTCTATTATCTAGCCAGGATTTTATTTTTGTGAAATCATTTTCAATTTTCAGTTTCAGGTTATACCAATTTGTGTCTTTGTATATTACCACCGTATCATCGGCAAAGCTGATTATTTGGCCATCCTTCTCCTGTAAAAATAGATTATTTAAATAAATAGTAAATAGCAAGGGACCCAACACAGTTCCCTGAGGAACCCCACATGTTATTTTTTGTGTTTTGCTTAATTTATTATCTATTTTAACTTGTTGTTTTCGATTTTCTAAATAACTTTTGAATAAAGAATGTGCTGCGCCTCTTATTCCCATATCTTCTAGTATTTCTAGGAGAATTGAATGATCAACAGTGTCAAACGCCTTTGCCAAGTCCAAAAAGATACCTATTACTGGTTCTCCTTTATCTAGGCTATCATAAATAGTGTTTGTCAATGAGTGTATCGCATCTTGAGTAGATTTATGTTCCCGAAATCCGAATTGAGAGTTGGAGAGTAATTTATTTTTTTCAAGGGATGTATTGACTCTGACTTTTATTACTTTTTCTAGAACTTTAGCTAGACTTGATATCAAGGATATCGGTCTGTAATTAGACATGCCTAGACAAACTCAATGAACTAGGCGACAACAACATAATCACCTTACTATGGATTCCAGGACACACTGGAATAGAAGGAAATGAAATAGCAGATGAGCTAGCAAGGAGGGGGACTGAAATGCCTTTTTGGGGGCCTGAAATGCCTTTTTGGGGGCCTGAACCCTTTTGCGGAATCCGCCCCAATGTAATATTGGAAGAAATAGGTAAAGCCGAGAAAAAGAGAAGATCTGACCATTGGAAAGATCTAGTAGGGCTTATACAATCAAAGACTCTTCTGGGTGACTACAACCTGTTGAGAACTACTAGTTTCTGAAACTCTCCTCAGAAACTGAGTAGAAGTAAGGGGGCACAATAGATCTTTTAGGTCTCAGTGAATGTCACCCCAAAAAACACACATACATACATACAAACTCTTGCTTTGCAATACATGTGACTTGAGATATTTTTTGCCAGATTTTTAGGAGCTCAATATAAAATCAAAATAACTTCCTTTCCTGGTACTTCATTTGGTTTTCGCAAACTATGTTAATCCATTCAAAAATTATCTAAGTTAGTGAAATTGACCACCCTGTACTAGCAGAATACTGTGAAAGTGAACCAATGTACATAACAACAAAAAAGATACCGAGTAGAAGCACCCCAAAAACAATTAAGATATTTTTACACTAGAATTTCTGAAATTTAATTAAACTCAACTGTGGTAACACAATGGAACAAATCGGTAAATGAAATCCTGTTTTAATTGCGAAATATCAAATCTATTACAGTATGCTTTTGTTTTCGGCTTTTCTTCTTTTTTAAATTTGTAGAATATCATACGAAATGTTGATGAAATTGCTCGTAAGAGCCGAAGTGAAAAGGACCATTCCGAAGTTAGATAAGGCAACGACATATACTAATCTAAATTAGACATTTTAATTTTACGATTATCCTTTCGAGGATTCTTGTGTACAGGATTTTGTCGCAGGAATGGACACCTGAAAAAGCTCAAAGTAGTGGAGGGAGAAGAATGTAGATTCTGTGGCATGGTAGAAGAAACCTCCATCCACATACTTTCGAATTACCCAGCAATTCAAAATCCTAGGGCACAACACCTAAGAAATTATTTGATGGGAGATATCCTGAAATTTTTCCGAAAAATAGGACTAAATGAGCTTAAAATCTCAGAGACTTTCCTCAGGAGCTTAGTGGAGTTAAGGGGGCACAATAGATCCCTTAGGTCGCAGTGAATGTCACCCTATAAACCAGGGGCGCATATACGGGGCACAAGTTTTTTTGTCACAGACACAATACTTTTCATAACAAAATTTTATAGTCTCACTTAAATATTGCCTCTGCCCCCCCAGACTCAAAGTAGGGATGCGCCACTGCTATACACATAATATACAACTACAATATATACGTACACACATATGTACAAGATTGTATCTACCCTTGGAAATATTCACTTGTGCACGTTTTTTTTCGTTTCTCAATTTTTTTCACAACAGCAGAATTTTTGTCCATTTTTTTTCTTTGCGCTTAGAATGGCTCAGATCCAAGAAAATAAAGATAGCTGTCGTAAAACCTAGGATATCAATAAAAACGGCATGCTTTAACTTATTTTCTTTGTCCCTGTATATGGTCTCAAGAATATTAAATTGTCAAAAGCTTTAGATTACTAGTCTAGACTTGATTGAATAAAAAAACCCTAACAAATCATAAAAAAATAAACAATGCTTTTACCCTTATTGTACCTGTCAGTATTACTTGTTTTCCTTTGCTACCTGATATTCTGACCCTGTAATAATAAAGTTTGGGAAAACTAAAAAAAAAACGTGTTTGCCGTAAAAGAAAATAGGATAAAGTGTAATTTACTTTTTTTTATTATAAAATTCTAGTAGATAGTTTTTGATATGTATAAATACAGGCATAAAAATATCTTTAAAATAGTTTTTTATGTAGTAGTTAGGTTAGGTTAGGATCATTATGGTACAAGTCGTGAATGTTATTGGGCGAGACCTAGCTGAGTCCGATAGCTCTACGTGTGCAATAATGATTGTTTTTCTACGACAACCTCGATAAATGTTAATTTTATAACCGTAACTTCAATCATAAACAAGCACATTTTGTACAGAATTTCATTTTTGAATCGGCTGCTAGGCAAGTTGCTAAGCAACAAATGCGAAATGGAATATTTTGTGTTAGGTCCAGGTTCACTTTAAAATCACGACGACTACGGCTTGTCAAATTATGATGTCAAGCGACAAATTGATGAAATGTTAGCAGATCGTTTTTGTCAAAGTTTTAGTAGTAAAATATATAGATCACTTATACGCTCCAAACTAGATTATGGTTGCTTCATATATATGTCAGCTTCCAAAACATACCTTGACCTCCTACGTCTATGCCTAGCGGCCTTTCGATCAAGCTCTGTTGAAAACCTTTATTGTGAAGCCAATGAACCTCCCCTTTGGTTAAGACGGCAACAGCTACTACTCTCTTACGCAACCTCCGTATCCTCGAACCCCCGTAATCCTGTATACCCCCTTTTTACAACTCCGACATCCATATCACACAACGTATATCCATTATCTATTAAACCCATTCCATTAGCGCTTGCAC
>CAJUYH010000431.1:42751-67413 GCA_910591685.1 Galerucella tenella | reverse complement strand
TTAAGCCGGTATTTCAGATAAATGGGTATAATAATTACGCAAAAATGGAACAAATTTTTATTTATGAATTGAAAAACATGTTGAAATAACAAAAAAAATTCAAAATAATAAATAAATTGTACTTTGGGTTTGGTTTAGTAACTAATTGGGAAAAACATGTTGCTAAATAAAATACCATTTTATTATTTTTTCGAAATATTTTTCGTGGTTTAAGGCTTCTGTTTGTTTTTAGATTTATTTGCTTTTCGAGAATAATTAATGTCTCCCTTTTTGTTTTTAGAATTATCCACATTTTGATATAAAGCAGTTTTTATTATTCTAGATACCTCTTGGTTTCCGGTAATATTAGTAATTTCAAAAATAACTTGTTGCTGTGGTATTATTATAGTTTGATTGAGAATCTTCCAATCCAATCTTCCAATCTTATTTGAGACAGTCTGCTAAAAAAAAATCACGGTTGAAATTTGTGTTGGCGAAAAAAAGTGCCTGTGTATAAGGTTGTAAACCTGACAGAAGGTATATATCAAATTTTAAATTTTATTCTTATTTTGGACAAGCTTGGACAAGTTACTAATTGAACAACCCGTATATTTCAAATTAAAGTGGACGACGCGGCATTTAAAATAAAAATTATCATGCTGGTAAATATTTTTCAAATTAAAAATACTGGGTTTATCGGAACATTTACGACCCTATTTTACATAATATAGTAGTTTACCCAACTAGTGCGGAAAAGTCACTTTACGCACGTGTTAGGTACACTATTTTTCCTACTAGCATGCGGAAAAAACCCAAAAGTAAACAAAAAGAAACATTTATTATCAAACACACAAATTAATTATCATTATTTGACCTTCATTTGATGATATAAGGGCCATTTAAAATTAATGAAAATTTTTTTTAATTAAAAATTATTCCAGAATTTTAATAAATTCCTTAATTTTTAATCAGTATACTCTCCTAAAACCTAACAAATATACTTTCCGCACTAGTGCGGAAAAGTGACTCTTTCCACACCAAAAACAGTGCAGAAACGTGGACTTTTGCGCACGCTAGTAGAAAAAAAATATAACAAAAATTTTCAGAATCAGCATAAGAAACTGTTCGTTTAAAGTACTTACTCCCAAACTTCAGTAGTACACTCAATTGGTTTTTCAGGAGGAGGTGAACTAATCAGTGTAGATCTACTTAAAATGCAAAAAATTAAAAATGCATTATAATTACAATTTAAAAAAAAACAAATCAAGTTAATTTCAACTTCAGTACGTATCGTTGCTTTTTTAGTATGAAAATAACAATTGAAAAATGTAATTATGGAACTAAAAAGAAATATGCCAAAGACCGGCCTATTAACTCAATTAATGGAGGCGATTTACCGGCGAAATACAATTTTAGGTTAAAAGGAATGTATTGAATTAACATCTTCACTTACTTTTCTGTTTTGCTAGATTCGTTCTCCAGGAGAAATTGTGTCACTTCCTCACACATCATATTAACAAAAATACTTTCATTAATAACTTGATCTTACTGAACAAAAACAAAGTAATTTAACAGCCAAAATAGCAGCGGATCCTACGGAAAGGTGAAATAGGCCAGTGGGTGGTGTTAAGAGGATTCATAGAGGGTGGATATAGAACAACATTATATTCACTTTACCGAAACCTTCTGGTAGATGTAGCATGCGCCCTATTGCTTAGTGGATATGGAACAATATAATTTTAAAACAACTTTCCTCTCATAGGGATATAGTACAAAACTAGAGAAAAAACTTTCTTGATAATGGTATTACATTGATAATTTTAACGGATATAGAACAAGCTAATTTTTACAAATTTTTGTATGTATATAACTCTATTTTGGCCAAAAGTGGATATAGAACATTTTAATATTCAGGTGACGCATTGTGTTATTCTCCTTATGATTTCTCCAGGCTTTTGTCTCATAATATTTCCTGCACATTTTAGGCGTTGTGCTTTTATATATTTCAAGATTGTCTCATTGCTTAACTCGCTTTCTATTTCTTTGTTAGTTTTAAGTCTCCTTTACCCAGTTCTTGTTATGTTCGGCCCCAGTATCGTTCTATGAATCTTTCTTTCCAAGATTTTTAAGTCTTCTGCTTCTTTTTTGTTTATTACCGTTGTTTCTAAGCCACACGCAATTACTGGTCTTATTAGTGATTTGTATATTTTTATTTTGGTGTTTTTATTTATGGCTTTACTTTTCAGAAGTTTTCTATTTTTGTAGTAAGCTTGGTTTCCATTGAGTATTCTTTCTTGCACCCGCTCTTTTCCTGTTTGTCCCATCGTCACTCCTAAGAAGTTGAATGTTGTTACATTTTCAAATGAATGCCATTGCGTTTTTAAGTTCCCTTCGATATATTCGTTTTTTTTTACCTACCATCATATATTTTGTTTTGTCTGCGTTGATTTCCATTCCAAGTTGTTTTACCTCTTATCCTATCTTTTCGATTGCTTTTATAAGTTCTTGTCTTGAATTTGCTACTATAGTTAAATCGTCTACATAGGCTAGGATTTGAATATGGTCTATTATGATGTTTTTGCTTTCTAGTTTAGCTGTTCTTAGGATACTCTCCAATGCCAAATTGGATAAAGTTGGGGAGATCGAGTCTTCTTGGGAGTCTTGTTTACGAGAAATTCCTTCGATGTGACTCCTTGGAATCGCACTTTTGCTTTGTTATTAGCCATTATCATTTTCAGCAGCTCTATTATCTTCTTATCAATATTTAGTCTTTCTAACCGTTTTATCAATTCTTTTCTGTCAATAGTGTCGAAGGCACTTTTGAAATCAATGAAAATTGTATGAACTTCCCTGTTGTGGACTAATATTACGAAATCAAATTCTAATTACCCGCTCCATTTTCTGTAAAATAGTATGAAGCGGCCCGACTATATAGTCCGGGGAAGTTAGGCCGAAAGTTGTCGTGAAATGGAAAATATTTCCACCGGAGATTTTACTTATTTAAACGAAAGTATATGTAGTGTAGATTACTTTCCTAGATTTGCGAGAAGATTCCGCTCGAGCTTGCGATGCAGCTTGCAAGCATAGCTTGGAGCACGTGAAATGCAACAGTCTTTCGTCCATAACTTTTTTAGATTTGATTGTACAAAAAAATTGTTAGTATCAAAATTGTAGGTAATTATATACCCTATAATATGACGTAGTTCAATATTCGACAAAAACATTTTTTCATCCCTTAATTTTTGAAAAATTGATAACATTTTTGCAAAGTGGTTTTTTAAGCGACAAACATAATTGGAATAACAATAACGACTTCATAAAATATGGAAATATAGTAGTCCGGCAACTGAAAACGTTGGTGCTTTCAGATTTTGAAAATTGGAAATGGTGGCACTACAAAATTTCAATATATACATTTTTTTTTCAATTTTGTCTCATTTCATGAATCGATACGACAGAAAGTGTGATCGTGGTCTGTGGTGTGAACCGAAGAAGGCATTAGCGGCAGTAGCGGCGGAGAAAAACATTTTTTTTTCAGTTTAACTCGTAACTTTCTTGTTATTGTTCATAGTATAGTTTGGAAAGTTTATCTGAAGATACGGGGCATCGGTAAGAGGCGAGGAAACATGTCGCATATCTGTCATAAACGTACAAATGGCGTACGGTACCTATTTTACCAAGTAAAATTGAAAATACAAAGGTCACTGAGAATACCAACGCCACTGGATAAATCAATACCAGTCAATTGACGAAGTGAGAGGGAAGATCACACGCACGCGCTTGCCAATAAGAAGTCAGCTGGTCAGGCCTTTCGATAAAATTCACCAAATATGTAATTTGGAGGGTGTGGTAATCATGGTTTTCGTACAACGCTGCCAGAGCTTGAAGAATCCCCTAATAAATTTGGAAAAGTGTTCATCTTTTAATATTCATAAATGTTAATAGGAAATATCCAAGGAAACAAGCACATTAAAGAATTATGGTTCAATCATATTGTTCCATCTTCATAAAATTGGTGTGGTGAGATCTCCCTATTGCACTTATTGTGATAACGATGAGGTAGCAGATACAAACCATTTATTTTTTGGTTGCGAAAATAATAGACAGGCGACAGACCTTTTCCTACAAGATCTACTACAACATAATATACAACTACCAACTTGTATCACATCTCTGTTGAGTACAGGAAATAAGAATATTTTTGACCTAATAGTAAAATTTGTCAAGACAACTAATATTGATATTTGATATAAGTGCATAGATTAATACCCATATCAAATAGTATGTGGCGCAAATAGCGAGAGCTGATGCCATTGCTACCATCACACACACACACACACAATCATATTGTTGATATTGTTAATAATAAAAAGTCCCTTTTCTAATTATTATCACTACATACTTAGCACTTTAGCTTTTTCATGGATAAACGTGGCAATATCGAATGTTTTCGACTGCATTCCTTTCACGGCTTCAGATAAACTTGCCAAAGTATACTTAGTCTTGTTATAACTTCTTATCTATCGATTGCAGTAAACCACGCAATCCAAGCGTTAATGCTCAAGAAAGGAGACAAGATTGAAAAAAATGTATATATTGAAATTTTGTATAGCCACCATTTAAAATTTTCAAAATCTGAAAACACTAACGTTTTCAGGTGCCGGACTGCTATATTTTCATATTTTATGAAGTCGTTATTGTTATTCTAATTATGTTTGACTCTTAAAAAACCATTTTGCAAAAATTGAAGGATGAAAAATTATTTTTTCAAATATTGAATAACGTTCATAGGTATAAGGTATACAATTACCTACAATTTTTGGTACAATGAAATCTAAAAAAGTTTTGTACGAAAAGCTGTTGCATTTCACGTGCTCCAAGCTATGCTTACAAGCTGTATCGCAAGCTCGAGCGGAATCTCAAATAGTCTATACTACATATACTATACATATACTTCCGTTTAAAAAGTAAAATTTCCGCGGTGGAAATCTCTTCCATTGTATATCCTCACTTCTCCGGACTTATAAATAATCAAATTAGTTTTATTGAAACGTAAGCTCTAGAAAATCAACTTTCAAAACTTTGGCGATATTGAATTATTCGAAATGAATAAAAATAGAAAAAGAGCTATTCGGAGGAAGCGGAAAAGGTAATGGGTCACATATACGAAGGAGAGCTATCATAAAGAGAAGCAATTACAGTAAATGATAACATTCCGACGAAAGAAAAGAACAAAAAAACCGTCAACCATTTCTCTCGGATGGCTAAAAGAAAGAAAACTAGGTCAGTTTGTTTATGTACTTAGGCTTCGTCGAGTGAAAATGATTTATTTTTTGTTTTTATGAGGTTTTATTTTTAAAAACATCGTTAAAATAAAAAAGTATGTGTTAAATAAGTTAGAGTGTCAGAAAAAAGATAAGTTTCACATAATCCCTTGGTTGTTTGCTTTTTTCGTCATCTGACATTTTAATTATTATTTTATTTTATTTTACTAAGCTCATTATTTTGATTCCGGTAAGTGAGCTATTACAGTAACTGAGTCGGTATAAACGTTTTCAAGAAACACTTACCGGATTGTTAATAATTATTTCGTAATCCCATATTTGTATTTTCTGGTATTTAAAAACAAAATGTCATTACAAAATGTAAAGACTAACATAACACCGAAAACTGTACTTTTGCAATTTCCTGTCATAATTAGTAAAGACGAATATTATGCGTAAAGCTGTAAGCAAGATTGCTAGTCGATGAAATGATAGTAGTTTGTTCAACTAGTGCGCAAAGCGTCACTTTTCCCACGAGCGCAAATTTAGCGAGTGGGAAAATGAAGTTTCACAGTCGCCTTTTGTTATTCTTCCGGTTGCTTTGCCGTATCGTATAACCAGGGACTTGGTGTCAATTGTCGCAAAACTCGTCCTAAGTGGAGGTGGTTAACTGTGAATCGAAAACAGCAATCTTGCTCTTCGATTTGAGTTATCGACTAGAACAGACGTTAGCATATCAACCGCTGTGGGATATATCTGTTAATATCACCTTAAATTTTCAACATCAAGATTTGTTCTTAATTATGATATTCCTACAGGTTAGAATCTATATTTCCATCCTAATAGTTTGGTTGATTAATAACGGATTTTGTATAAAATCTCTGTGGAATTTATTCTACATTTTATGACATGTGACCTTGTGCTACCTTCACATTCCCTAAATTATTTAATGTCTCTTTAAGATAAATTAACTTTACAGAGAATTGATGAAGTAATCAGTAAAATAGTGATTTGTAATTATTATATATCATTTTAGCGGTTGGCTTCATAACAAAAATTCGTTAAAAAAATCAAAAAGGTATCTTGGAATTGATACATTCATGACGATCTTATGGTTTCCAATACCTAGATATTCATGAGTTAGAAGATATACTCTAATACCTAAGAGCTGATTGATTGCGAGGAATACCTAGGAGCTGATTGAATAAGTATTATTTTGGCCTGATACCCAGGGAAGCAGGGATGGTCTCAAACTAAAGTTTTAGTACAGATAAGTTCCTTTCTCTTCCCAAAAGAAGTTTTCACAGAGTGGTCAACCTTTCAAGCTAAAAGGGCTTCACCCAGTTTAATTCTTAGTTATTATAATCTGTAAACCTAAGGGCTTCACCCATTGAGATTGTTAATTATATTTTTTTTGTTCTACTCTTCAAGTAACCTATATTTCAAAATAATCTTATATTTTTTACTCTTAAGGAACTAATTAAATCACAATCTATTGTTATTGTTTAACTTGTATGAATTTTATTTCAACTTCCTTCCTACTGAATTTATAGACACACACTTCAAGTTATCATATTATAGTGAATTATATAGTGAATGCTTAAATAACAGGACAGAACTCTATTCATAGTTTCGGGGTTAACCTGTTCTTTTTATAAAAAGTAAAAAAACCACGTGGCGCTCAACTTTATTAACTAACTCTCTTTTAAGCTACAGTTCTGCTTTTTTTTTAAGTTCGGCGAAAGCCACCCCTGAGAATCATTTCTTAATACAATAATTTCTTCAAAAAATTTCATATAACCCAAAAAGTGCGTTTCAAAAAGTGATTTGCGTACAAGTTGTACACAATCTTTTTTCTACAACCACATTTATTAATGAAAGATTTTATTTAAACTTTGAACAAAAAGAACTTACAATATGAAAATAAATAGAAAAATCAGTTGAATGTATAATTAATTTAAAAATTTGAACAATTTTGTATTATCATTATATTATTATTATTATTTTGATCTTGATTCATAACTCCTAAAGTAATGCTTCATAGGTTAACTTCTTTTTGGTTTGAATTTAAAAATTGTACATCAATAAAAAATTCACTATTCGGTTGAATTATCAAAAAAAGTTGACAGGTCATAGGTAGCATAGTGTACTTTTCGCATTACTTTTCCAACGGTTATCAAAAGAATTGAGAAAAGGCCTGCTTTGCGTATAAAAATTTGTGTAGAAAAGCGTGTTTTGCATAGTAGTTGTAGGAAAAACAATTTAAATTGTTTAAATCTACATTATATTAGAACCTATTCGAAGTTTCGCTAAATCAAAAGTATTTCCATTTCAGCGGAGAGGTTTATAGCAGTAAAGAGTTTGATTTATGGGCAACCCCCTCAGTCCCCTATTGGCAGGAATTTTCATGGATAATACAGAAAAAAAATTCAAAAATTTGCGTACTGGCGCCGATATGTAGACATTTTAGCTTGCTTCACCGGTACAACTAGACAATTAAATAACTTCATTGCTTACATTGAAGAGTTATTGGAAACACAAATTTACTGCCTTGCAGTTATTGTGATGACCTTAAATAAATAGTGCTCGACCTTAAAACAGACTTAAAATTTGGAGTTATTGAAACATGAAACTCTATAATGACATTATATTAAGGTAGGTGTCACAGATGACACAGATTACCTACACATTATGTCTTATAAATATGAAACATGAAATAAAGTCGAGATAGTGCACTGCAGTAATCGCGCACAAATAAGGACAAGCAGTAAACTCAATAATGATTCCTTTATTCAAAATATCAAATGCGCATGCGTATATGTCACTATAAGGACAGTACTATTACTGCTTGACCTTATAAAAGTTCCAATAACCCTCTATTAACTCAATTCATAAAAATAACAAGTTTACATTAGAAATTGAACAAAATAAGTCTATAAACTTTCTAGACCTTAGAATTTCAAACATAAATAATAGGTAAACATCACATACAGACATTACAATTCATAATAGTTCTGTCCACCCATTCAGTCATAAATTAGCAGCTTTCAATAGTATGATACAAAGACTTTCAAAATGACCATTAAATATTGACAATTACAACAAAGAACTAAATATCATAAAATTTAAAAGCTTAACATACTTTGGAATACCATCCTTGAAAATCAAATCATTTTTAGAAACTTTAGACTTGAATATTTGCTTTAAGACCGATTACAATTTAACCAAATTCATTAGAAACAACAAATTTAAATCTAAAAAATTAAAAAAATCAGGAGTTTTTTTCACTACTAGCCAAATTTAAGACAAAAATTAAAAATAATCCACAAATGCACCAAGAGAGGCAATGGTCGCGTTCATCCCAACAAAGTTGATCAGGTAGCGATTTTTAGAGTGATCCATCAGTTCGTAATTCTGCTGAACGTGCTAATAAAACCATCGACATAATATGTCAAATGTCAATGATTACAACAACAACAACTTAATTTTATTTGATATATACTACAATTATGAAATAGGTATTACTTCTAACCATTAAAAAATGGGATTTAATTACAATAAATTGAACTCCCCACTTTGGAGCATACCATGAAGAGTTGAATTTCCTGACAAACTATACAATTTATTATGGAAATAATAACTATCCTCCATTTTCTTTCACTCATTTTCACTAAAATACAAACTAAAATATCTCCAAACAAAGACATTTATAATATTTTTCCAAAATATGTCATAAATGACAGTTAATGCATCATCAATCGGTAGCGTGTAGCGTATTTTAATTCTGATTGAAAAAATGGCGACTGATACCACATCGGTCAATCTGATCAGTTAACAAAACACGCGTTCAGCAGGAAATTGATGATCGCTCCGGTAGCGCTACGTTGTGATGAACGCGACCATTTACTTCGTCGTCTGACTGACAAATACACTGTCAGTTTTCGATATATTATTATTATGAACGTACTTGTTATGTCATCAGTCATTTTTGGTTGAGCGCGAATTTTAAACTAATGGCATTTAAATTCAAATAATTTTATCTTGATAGGTAATTTCAAGCAGCAAATACGTTAAAGACAATTTCCTGGGTATACAAAATTATGCTGCTCAATTTTTTGTTGAACTACTATCCCTGATTTCTGAAAATATTTGAATTTGTCCATTATTGAACTATGTTAATAATAAAAAATCATTAACCACTAATAGAGAAATTCAACTCCTTAGTTGGCTAGAAGAAGCAATTATTGTCAACTTCACAGCTAGTAGTAGAAAAAAGATCTTGTTTATTCAATTCAAGATCCTAAAATTACATTTTTATTGATAAAACCACTTGCTATGTTATTTTATAATGAAAATAGCTATTTCATTCAATTTATATGTCATGGTCTTTCACGCGGCGATAATTCTATGTTAGTGTAGCTTAATAAACTGTCACTGTCATTAATAATATTTATCGATTTCTTACGAAATTACAGGTGAGAAGGAATATCATGTTTTAACGTCTTAATATACGTCCTGGCTGGCCTAGTTTCACTTTCATAACCCACATTCCCTCTCTATTTATTATCATCGTCCGGAACAAGACCGTACCCATAAAAGGAAAAGGGGTTTTCGTGATGAAAATTCCTAATCGAATAAGAACGTTTTGCCAAAAGGGAAAGTCCCCTTTTAACAAATATAATACGACATTAACATCCATTTTTTGTCTTTTTTTAGCATAAAATTGCGCTAAAACGTTAAATTGACACGTGTTGTACACCGTATTTTTTCTATGACGCTAAAAAATTGTCGCAAAAATGCACACAAATGGGGTTGTTTTCTGATTATTTTCTAAGGTTAGTCGATAGTGGATATTTGACCTACATCCAGGGAGAAAAAGCGAGGAGATTTAATCTAAGGGTCGAAAGGATCAGCACTAAAATAAGATAGATCCTTATGATTTATTTCGATAATTTTAAGATGAAAAAGATAACACAAACGAAGGAAATCAATTTGTATGCTTTTTTTCGATATGGTTTTAAATGAAACTAACTGTTTTTAAATGACTCCACAATATATTTGTAAAAATCTGTAAATTGCAAGTAAATTGACAATTGTTTCGATATAAATATCATCAATATCGTCAATTTACTTGCAATTTACAGATTTTTACAAATATATTGTGGAGTCATTTAAAAACAGTTAGTTTCATTTAAAACCATATGATGAGTAGATTCCACGAAGTGAGGGTTTATACAGTTAACTCTTTTTTTCGATATCTCCGAGATTAAAAATATTACTTACAAATACATTTGATGATTCATTTGAGCTGAATTTCACTTAATTTTCGAGACTTAAAGCTGAAAAAAAATATTTACATACATTTTTGATCTACTTCAATTTAAAAATATAATTTTTGAGGGTTTGATGTCAAAAATACAGATATTTTTTGCTTTAAGTGCTCCCAAGCTCAAAAATTTCATTTTCATAACGCTTTGAAGATTTTGAGCTCAAAATGGTTAACTTTCCAGTCTTATATTTCTCAAAACTATAAATCTGTCTTTTTTCGAGATACATGTTCTTAAAAAATTAGATTTGAGGTTTTTGAAAACAGAATTATTTTTCTCCACGACTAAATAATAACGCACAATTTATTTTTACATATGTAGCTGCATAATGATATAAATTCTTCACACCAGTGAATAATAAAAAGAATTCACTCTCGTTAGCCAATCACATTATATTATTTTCAGAATTCACGCTAAATTAAATCAAAATGAATAAATCAAATCGTCTCTTTAAAACGTCAAATACCTAAGAACGCAAATCGCTTCTGACAGCGCGTCGTTTGAAACGTCAAAATAATTATAAAATCATAATTTTACGTATTATAAGAAAAAAATGGACAACAGTAGCGATAGTGAATATGTACGCCTCCCGGAATTAATTTCATTTATAAATGTAATGGTTCCGATTTAAAATATGAGCTACGTATACTTTGGCAAGTTTATCTGAAACCGTGAAAGGAATGCAGTCGAAAACATTCGACATTGCCACGTTTAACTATGAAAAAGTTGAAGTACTGATTATGTAGTGATAATAATTATAAATGGGTCTTTTTATTATTAACAATATAAAAAATATGATTGAACGTTAATTTTATAATGTGCTTATTTCCTTGGATTTAATCTATTAACATTATTTTCCAATTCATGAATATTAAAAGAGAACACTTTTCCAAATTTGTTATGGGCTTCTTAAAGCTCTGGCAACGTTGTACGAAAACCATAATGACCACACCCTCCGATTACATAATTGGTGATTTTTATCGACCAGGTGACTTCTTATTGGCAAGCGCGTGCGTATGTTCTTCCCTCTCACTTCGTCAATTGACTGATATTGATTTATCCAGTGGCGTTTCTATTGTCAGTTACCTTTGTAATTTCAGTTTTACTTGGTAAAATAGGTACCGTACGCCATTTGTACGTTTGACAGATATACGCCATGTTTTTCCTCGCCTCTTACCGACGCCGCGTAGCTCCAGATAAACTTGCCAAACTATATATATATTTACTTTTTACATTTTTATAAATATGCTCTATAGCCTAGTGGTGGTTGACTATTGCGCGTACGATCGAGGTTCGATCCTCACTGGAAATTTTTTCTTTTTACTAGTGGAGGAAGTATAGTCTTTTACTTGTGTAGAATGGTTTTTATTCACTTGGATGATTCCATAACTCACTCGCTGCGCTCGCTCGTTTTGGAAACTTCATCCGCGTGAATAATAGCAATCATTCTACACTCGTTGAAGAATATACTATTCCCACACATTTTTGAGTGTCCTTGATTGAGTATATTATTCATTTATTATATTTGTGAGCTCATCGCGCCTAAAAATATGAATATTATATTATTTTTCCTCAAAAATGTTAATCGCAGTTATAGATTTTGAAGTTTTCGAACTCAAAAAATATATTATATTGCTATTTTTAAAGCTCTCGAAAATAATATTTTCGGGAAGTTTTGAGGTTTTTGAGCACGAAATAAACTATTAAATAAACTATTTCGTGCTCAAAAACCTCAAAACTTCCCGAAAATATTATTTTCGAGAGCTTTAAAAATGGCGATATAATATATTATTTGAGTTCGAAAACTTCAAAATCTATAACTGCGATTAACATTTTTGAGGAAAAATAATGAAATATTCATATTTTTGGGCGCGAAGAGCTCACAAATATAATAAATGAATAATATTCTCAATCAAGGACCCTCAAAAATGTGTGGGAATAGTATATTCTTCAACGAGTGTAGAATGAGGGCTATTATTCACTTCACAATACTTAATAAAATTTTAAGCCTATGATAATTGTCAATACTGTCAATGTACTTCTTCTTATTCTACAGTTAGAATGGCCTCAGCTAGCTGGGCCATTCGGCCAGTATATGCAAAATATTCAGAGCGTGGCACAACAATTAAGCACAAAAACACACAAGAAATTAATATGGTAACATCGCAATCACACTAGTTATTTATTTAAAACATTAGGAACTTAACAAAACAGCGATTTATTAGATTATAAAAGTTTCTTAGAAGACACAAAAACACTCTCTAGCCAGGTTGCTGTATGATGTCACTGCCAATGCCACAGTCACTGTCTATAAGCGTTTTCGATTATTTACTTTTGGCTGCTAGTAGCAGCTCATAGTGACTGAATTCTGTTCGTTTATTACCGGGCGTGACGTTTATTACCTTCCCCTTGCCCCTCAAGCACATACCGAAAAGTATGAGCTTCAAGCCACGGACATTAAATATTTGACGTTTGTCCGGTTTGACGTTTATTTAAAGGTTAAGATTGTGCCGATTACGATTTAATACGATTTAAACGATTATCTAAATATGCAAAATTTTATTATCAAAAACATTATAATTGAAAACTGTTCTTCCAACAACACAGGAAATTCATTGGCATTGACACATGTCAGGTGGTTTTGAGGATCCTAAAAAATCGTGTTCGATTTGCTCAAAAGTCGTGACGACTGAGGCGTCACGCACAAGTGCTTGAAGCCCAAATAAACGAAAGCAACAAATACCATTATGTTTGTAGTATGGGTTGTTAAAGGCAACGAGCGTTTTGCAATTTTTTACGCTCGGCGAGCGTAAAGTAACTCTCCTCAAGAAACGTCAACTTTTCGTTGTCATTGGCAAGCGGAAAAGCCTACTTTTCAATGTGATTGTAGAAAATAGTTATTTATGTAACTAGTGTGTAAAGTAGCCTTTTTTTTGACGAATGTGAATATTGTCGCATGAGCCGCAGGCGAATGCGACAATCACATGAGTCGAAAAAAAGGTCTTTACACACGAATTGCATACAATATTTTTTCTACTAACGAATATTTAATTGGAATACAAAAGTTTAATAGTAATTTTCTTCACGCACTAGTGCGTAAAGAAACATACTTTACGCACTAGTGCGTAAAGTAAGATAAATTTTTCTTTAGAAGAGTCTTTTTATAATAATCTAAAATAACATCATAGTTTTCTGAAAATATTCAATTCCTAAATATAAAATACAATTGCTTACTCTAGGTATAGTCGGAAGATCTCAATTTAAATTTTAAATGTCAGATTCAATTCACAAAGAAATGTCAGTCACTCACCGCCAACTTATACCCATTTACCGTATTATTTCCAGTACTCAATAATTATTTAACAATAATTATTGGGTTACTTTACCGAATTCTATAGGTTTCTATCTCCAATTTATGAAAAAAACTTAGATTTAATTTATTATACTATATTTTTATAAGACTAGATATCTATAACTACATACATATTGGAATTTTTTCTTCACGCACTAGTGCGTAAAGTAAAACTCTTTACGCACTAGTGCGTAAAATAAAGTTTTACGCACTCGAAAATGTGTCTAAAGTACGTACTTTACACACGGTAGTAGAAAAAAATATTTTTTTTTATTGGTGAACCATTTTACCTATTTAAAGCGCGCCTCAGCGTGTTTAAATCGAACTTTTTAGCACGCGCGTGTTTTAAAGTTACCGTGGCAACATCAACAACTCGAGAAACGAAGTCTAAATCTATGGTCTAAATCATGTCTAAATGTCAATTTTTTTATTATTGATCTGACAGGAGTAGTTTGTAACGTCAAAACTTTTATTCGAACGATATTTAACAATGTCAAATTTATAAATTAAAATGGAAAGTGCCGTTGGTATTGTTTGAAATATTAATATTTCCATTTTTCAAATCTTAGGAAATGGTATTTAAATTAATACTATTGACATTCACAGAACTCAATGAGTTTGAACTTCCATCAAAATACAAATTAGTTTGTTTTTCTCATTTCCATGACAACGCAAGGTGTACATCATATACGTCACGAATTCAACCATTTGACATTTAGTTGACGTTTCCATCTATGATTTCCATTTCTTGTTGTTGTAGTAGTTATAGACCAGTATTTATAATTTCAAAGTGCACCAATAAAAAAAAATATCGTAAAGTATTCGTGGATAACTGGTCTTTAAAACACTTGTTCTATTTCGAGCACTCCGGCTTCGCCGTCGAGCTCCAAAAATCGCGCGTGTTTTAAAGACCTTAATATCCACTTATACTTTAATATACTATTATATATTTTTGACCCTTTAAGCTCCAAAATACTATTTATAAATATATTTTTGAACTTCTTTATAGATATTTGTTTCGTTTTTGAGCTACATGTGCTCAAAAATATTACTTACAGTAATTTTGGAATCACAAAAGTACGAATATTTGTTATTATTCACTTATAGTTTTGAGGTGTTCGAACTCAAAATTATCTGATGTGTTTCAGACCATCTAGTTAACAAACAACGTCTATATATATTTTTAAGTTTTTTCAACTCAAAAATCTGAGTGATATTAAAATAGTATATTATACACCAAGGTGGTGAAGACTATTATTATTGACCGAGCGAAATAAGGTGCGAGGTTAATAAATGTCCTCACCACCATGATGTGTACAGTTGGCAGAAGCAAATGTGAGCCCTGGGGGTCTATTCTTAAACAGTGACATTTTTTGTCGCATGCGAGATTATACTTTTGTCAAACAAGGATGTATACAAAAAAGTAAAATCTCGCATGCGACAAAAAATGTCACTGTTTGAAAATAGACCCCCTGGTGGGCGTGTTCATGTCGCTGTAGTTGTATTTTTGTAGTTACAATTCGATATTTTGAATCGATAACCAAATATCGATACCATAAATGTCAACTGTTAAGAGATATGTAAACAAAGTCAAACTTGATAAAAATGTAACTCTAAATATTAATAAAAACATTTATATTGGAACAAAACTAAAACTACCGTTTGCCCTGAATGTCTATATTTTCAAATTACATGACTGTATTAATGTCATGAAAAAGAAGGGTCAAGTTTCTATGGAAAGCAACAAAATATGAACTGGTTATAGTCCAGTGTTGCCGATGCAAAAATGAAAATTACCCGAACTTACTATTCAAATTATCAGAATTTGTCAAAATTACCAAAAGGACACATTGGATATCTAAATACATTCTTCGACCCCAGTCAATATGGAAAATCCCCCAAAACAATAGCCATTTTATATATCCCTTCTACAAAATATTCGAAAAACTATTGGATCCAAATTAGTGAAATTGTCTAAAAATCGGATAATCATCCTCGCATTGACAACACTGATACAGAATGAATAAAATGATGTATGTTGATGAAATCACTCGGTCATATTATTCCGATTATATTTAACAATTACTAATGGACAATCGTTAACATTGGCTGCTTGCGATGACCTTATTTTAGTTCGCATATTTTCCGGGGCTCATGTTTAGTTCTGACTGTATACAATTTTTTCCACTACTAGCCAAATTTAAGACAAAAACTAAAAATAATTCACAAACGCATCAAGAGAAGCGTTTACCCCATCGTTTGACTGACAAGTTCACTGTCAGTTTTCGATATATTATGAACGTACTCGTTATGTCATCAGTCATTTTTGGTTGAGCGCGAATTTTAAACTAATGGCATTTTTATTCAAATAATATTAGGTATCTGATAGGTAATTTCACGCAGCAAATATGTTAAAGACAATCTCCTGGGTATACAAAAGTATGTTGCACAAGTTTTTGTTGAACTACTATCCCTGAAGTTTGAAAATATTTGAATTTGTCCATTATTGACCTAGGTTAATAATAGAAAAAATCATAAACCACTAATAGAGAAATTCAACTTCTCAGTTGGCTATGAGATGCAATAATTGTCAACTTCACAGCCATAGATTTCACCACTAGTAGTGGAAAAAAAACATTTTTTGGGAATTTATGACTACGTTATTTTGAAATCGGGCGTGGATGATTTCAATTTATACGGATTAATGTCTGGGACCGACTCTGCCAACCATTTCCACTTAACGAATCCATTTTGAAATACGGATTATCATAAAAGGCAGTATTCAGCGAACTTTGGATTTGCCCAGACGAAATCTGCGTAAAAAGAATAATAAATTGTAATCTTTTTCCATCGCATTTAATATTTCTGGAATAAAGTAAACCTTTTTCATACACGAATAAATTTTTCATCGTAAATTTATCAGTGCCTCAAAAACCGACTGTTAAATAGATTTTTTAGTAGTCTGACCTACAATCCTGTGGGCACCAGTTCCCAAAATCCAGAACACTCAAACAAGGTAATCAATGTGATTCTGCGCCTTGAAATGCCTGCACCTGTTCTCCCTATTCTCTCGTGTTTCATGAATATAAATAAAGTAGACAGTCTCCAAAGTTGGAAATTAGACATTTGAGATGAAAAGTTCCAGCATTTACAAAGATATTTTTTTATAAATACTGGAGTTAATTAAATTCATAACCAACATCCGTATTAAAAAAAAAGGAACGATTCTTCAGAGATCGACTGAAAGAATATTCGAGAAATAAACAGACTGAGAAAACAAACAAATTAAATACAAAACAGGATGGAATTTGCAAAAAAACTTGTTAGTTATGTGTATTTTTCAAAAAAATTATTAACTTGAGTCTATTTAAAGTATTATTACAGTTTCCTTTAATATTGTAATAATAGACATCGCAGAAGAAAAATAATTCTAACGCATTTAAAGTTTTGAAAAATATTTTCTAAAGGCAGTGACCGTTCAATTAAACAGCAACATTTACTTCCCGGGCTATAGGCCCCGACAGATATTGAATTACACTTCAAAGTCAAACCGGTTTCTGCGTATTTGCGCCTCATCAGTACAAGGTATATGTTCACCGCGCGCGAGCTTAAAGAGCCCAATCACGGTTTGAAGAATGAACCAAAATCACAATAAATAAATGTCTAAATACCAAGCTAACGACTAGGCATTGTTCAATACCTATTTCTAAATTTCAACTTAATGGGAACAGCCCTTGGATATTTTACGAAAATAAATAAAAAAAAAGGGAAATTTGATGATAAACTTTATAAAATACGTAGAGCAGCATCGCTGAAGAAAACGTCTTATATTATTCACTTTATTTTTCACGTTTGCCATTAATGGCTTCTTAAATTTTATCTCGCATATAAAAAGGGAGATTTGCACGTAAGTATACAGATTAAAAAGCAAACATACACCTTTCAACGAAACATTATTTATTTTCATTTTCCGCGTTATTTACACTTAAAAAAACCTTTTTCCACCACAAGCTATGAAGTTGACAATTATTGCTTCTTCTAGCCATCTGAGAAGTTGAATTTCTCTATTAGTGGGGGATAGTAGTTCAACAAAAGCTTGTGCAACATTATTTTGTATACCCAGGAGGTTGTCTTTACATTTTTTCTGCTTGAAATTACCTATCAAGATGAAATTATTTGCATAAAAATGCCATTAGCTTAAAATTCGCGATCAACCAAAAATGACTGATGATATAACGAGTACCACTTAAAAAATATACATATGAGAGTTTTTTGTTTCTCCTAATTGACTAATTTGATGTACGCCTCTGGTTTGTTTACGAAAGTCGGCCATATTGAGAAGCCATTTTGGTCGATGATTCTTTATACAGTTATGTTCTCTCCTCTCTCTTTTACCTCCATGCTCCCAGAACAGTATATCTCCGTTTGGGAACTTTCGAAAAATTGCTTTATAGACTGGTTAAAAATCTCATTTTTCTCCAAATGACATTAAAAGCGGCCTTTTAATGACACTTGGCAGGCAGAAAAAGTCCACTTTTACTGCCTAGGCAGAAAAAGTTCGTTGCTAGGCAACCTTCCAAGTAGTATTTTAAATCAAATTGGTTATTAAAATTAACAATGACATTAAGAAAACTCAAAATGATGCTGATGATAATAAACTGGTTTTATTGCGTGGAATTGGAACAAATTTGAAGAAAAAAATGTAGAACGTGTCGCGGGACACACGGTAGGAACTTCAGTTCCTTTTAAGCAAAAATTATGTAATACATTTGACGTTATAGATAAACAATTTGCAAAGCCTCGGTAGCCGAGTAGTAAGCAAACCAGACTCTCACGCGGTAGACCCGGGTTCGATTCCCCGTGAAGTTTTTTTTATTGATAATTTTATTTTCAAATAATTATACTGCTTGATAAATAACGACAACAGGTAGACGTTTGAAATATTTAGCAGAATACTCATTATTATAGATAATGGTAAGGTACCCTTCATGAGGGAGTCCGACTGGCAACATCTACTTATAACAGCATAGTATATTTAAAAAGGGAAACCGTAGGATTATACAAATTGGACATTCAAAAACTGTACGTTTACCACAAAAAAATTAGTGGAAACATAAAATTGAATTGTTAAATTTTCCATTTGAAGTTATATTACAGTTTATAGAAATTTTTATTTTCTAGATTTTTTTCTCAAGTGGGTCGTAGAAAAAATATGCTGTTCGACTCGTGTGGATTGTCCATATCGCACTTGAACGATTGAGCACTCCACCTACGGCGTCGTGCTGAAACTTCGTCCTCGTGCGATATGACATCACATTTCTATCAAAATATGCCCTTTTACATTTAAAAACAACCTGCCAAATGTCAAATCAATTTATCCATCCATTTTGAAGTTATCGAATTAAAACATTCAAGTTTTCAAAATTTCAACACCCTATATTTCGAAAAGTAAATGTGCTAGACCCCTTAATCGCGCAAAAAAATTATGGAAATAATAGTAAAAATGTATCCGAACAAATTCAAGTAGATCACCAGCACTGCGAATACCAGCTTTGCATAGAATTTCAATATAGCATCGGTGGTTCAGTGGTAGAATGCTCGCAATCCACGCGGGCGGCCCGGGTTCGAATCCCGACCGGAGCATATGAATCGCTGCTTCGTAAACGAGAGAGAGACTAAGGAGAGAGCACAAGCACGCAAGCAAGGCACATAACTAAAGTTCCAAAAATTACATGTTTCACACGGCAGAAAAGCAGATTTAATGCCTTGGCTGGTTTCATAGCCCCGCTACGCTCGGCTATGAAACACCAGCCGCAGCATTAAATCTTGTGGTTTTATGCCTAGTAAAACAAATAACTATTATCAACCCTCAGTATTACTTAGATGCCATGTTGTTTTTGATGATAAAATGGTAACCAAGCAATACATCCAAGAAAACGATATCCATAAGTACATTGCTCTAGCTTCGTGATATTTTCAATGTGCCAAGAATTTCAAATTCATCGCAAATTTCCAGAAATCTTTAAAGAAGTGTCAACTAAGCCAACGACAAAGAGAGCTATCTAACGATAGCGAGTGTGCCGTACAACGTGATGACGTCATCAATAAGTTGTAAACGTTGCGCAAAGCGAATTTTAGGTCCTGTAGTCTCATTTCTAGAGGTTTTCCCTAAAAAATTATGACGTCGATAGACGTTCGATTCGATGGGGAATCCACATTTTCGTATTAACTAGAAACGTTGATTATTTCGGTTTGTAGCAGTAGGTAATATTTTAGATATCGTTATATGTTCTACAGATGGAAATATGTTACGTGCTTCGAATCGATTGTGCGGTATGTGGTTAATCTACTTTAAATCACGGTGAAATTATAAACAAACAAACAGGAATACAAATAGAGGAAGTTATTTGAATTGGTTTTATAGAAGTCGAGTTGAGTAGAATTTTTCTTTTGATGAAAACTGAGCAGCGGCGTCTCGTGGCAAAAATGTACTCTAAAGTTTAAAAAAAGGTTATCCTGTCTCCCATCGATTTTATCGTCCCCTCTCCCCATTTCGTGTTGAAATATTGAATTCCTGGAACGATTGTCAATTGCCACAAAATAAATATAACTTTTTTTTCTATTATTTTTTGGGAATCAAACCACAATAATGTTTTTTATTTCTATTTCGACGTTTCGGTAGTGTTCCAGCTACCGTTGTCAAGATTAATTAGTAATAAAATAATTTTTGGTCCCTATCTGACACAACGACAACTAGACAATCAATAATATTTTGAAGTTTAAGACTACAAAACTTTGTTTTGTCAAATTTTATTGAGGTCCATTCATAGTAGATCACACCTCTGGTAAAATGTGAATAAAATATTCTATATTATGACATTCTAACGATATGATAGTATACTAGAAATGGAATCCAGTGAAGTGCACGTGCCAGGAACGGTTTTTATTGGGATAGCGCCTTTTTCCGATTATTTTGGAATTTTTTGAACAATCTTAAAAAAATTGCATATATCAGATATCTTGTGAATGCGACAAATTCCATTTAGGTGAAACATCTAGACCATTGAAAGTCCGAATAAGTGAACATAAAAAATATACCAAAGATAGGGAGTTCTTTAAGTCAGGTATTTGTAAACATGCTTGGGAAGAGGGGCATAAAATTCAATGGGATTCGACAAAAATAATATTGAAAGAGCCCAATAATAAAAGACGAAAAATCAAAGAAAGTGCTTTAATACAACTAAATGCAGATAAATGTGTAGCTAGTATTTTAGCCGAATGTAGTCAAATTTGGTTACCAATGTTAGAGAGAGAAATTTCCAATAATCAATTACCTGCGTTATCAGGATAGCATCATAAGTTTTTATCCAGGTTTTCTTATGATTTATCATTGGAATAGTTGTTAATCAATACACACTTCAATACACAAAATCACCAAACTGAGTTATACATATTTTGAAAACAAAAATAATCATACACAAAAAAGTAATAACAAACGCGTTTTATTAACAACATTTCCAAAATAAGCGGAAAAAAGCGCTATCCCAATAAAAACCGTTCCTGGAACGTGCACTTCACTGGATTCCATTTCTAGTATACTATCATATCGTTAGAATGTCATAAAATAGAATATTCTGTTCACATTTTACCAGAGGTGTGATCTACTATGAATGGACTTGAAAAAAATTTGACAACAAAGTTTTGTAGTCTTAAACTTCAAAATATTATTGATTGTCTAGTTGTCAAATTTTTTTCGCTGTGTCAGATAGAGACCAAAAATTATTTTATTACCAGTTAATCTTGAAGACGGTAGCTGGAACGCTACCGAAACGTCGAAATAAAAAATAAAAAACATTATTGTGGTTTGATTCCCAAAAAATAAGAGAAAAAATAATAAGTAATGCCACAAGGAACTTACAGAAGATAATAAATATAACTGTCACGCACTAAACAATACTTCGCTAACAAAAAATTATTTCTCATAAGTTGAATCTATTCGACGTTATTATCGGTTCCCATAAAAACAATTGTCGCTCTCATTATGTCCCGAAGAGCCAATTCAAAAGCTCCACAAAATTGAACACAATTAATATTCTCTCATAAAATATAGGCCTAGTCTTAGACCGCCAAGGAGGAGAAGTGTGTATCGCGAGTGTTTGAAAGAGCTCGCAGAGCACGTTCGTATGACCCATCAATATAAAATAGCGACTATCACGCGAAATAGGTTCGCTCTTCCACTGGTGTACATTACTTACGCTCGCAGTTTTTTTTATCGCTATGACAATGCGAATGCCTTACAATAGTATATTGCACACCGAGGAGGGAAGAGTCTCATTAGTGTCGAGTGGTTAGCTATTATCTCGAGACAGGAATGAAACTTTCCACCGAGGTTTGTATACTATTTTATTCACAACCATCATACCCCGATGAAAATTAATAAATCTTCAGGCGTTTTCGGAAACTTACTCCGGCTCACTAACTCGATCCAGAGAGGTCACGTGACGGATCTCTCCGATCACCTACCCGGGAACTGTAGTTTACGAACTAATAGGTTTCGTTTTTGATCTGACAGCTAACGTCATAACAAAACATACATATCTTCTTCAACTTCGTGATCATCTTCGAAAACATAATCAAATGCCAACGCCGTTAATGTATAGCAAGGCCCCTTTTGTTCATGTTTGATGAAAGCAATATATTTCGTTACCACCAAAAGAATTAGGTTATGTTATATTAACCTTCAGTAATGCGCATGCGGTGCCTATAGCGTCTCTGCCGACCTACCTCTCGAGGTGGGCTTACGAAAAATGAACCTGGGTCAGTCATCCAGTCAACAACTCGGAAGTTTGCGAACACAGGTAGGCAACTCGGGTTAGGTAAACGAACGTGCAGGTTAGGGATCGTGTCAACCCGAGTAAGTTTCCGAAAACGCGTTTAAAAATTATTTTTTGAAGTGTAGAAAACATGCTTAGAGAACCTTCAGTGCTTAGTGCTTCGCTTTTGTGTAAATTTTTCAAAAACTGTAACAGAACTATATGTATAATTTTATTTTAGATACAGGAACAAGTGGTGTCTCAGAGGCAGCTGCACGAAAGTGCAGCTTATTTCTAGTTATTTACAAGTGATAAATAGTACTGGGTAGATAACTCGATAAAGTTAAGCCCATAAAAACAAAAAAGAAGAAGAAGAAGTGTGTCACGGTGTCGTTTTGGGGAATATATTCAAGGTTTTTTTTTTCTAAGGAGCCGTCCATTCGCCGGTACCACCTCAGTCTCCTGGGCTTATTGTGGATTATTCAAGGTTATATTTCAGTTTCGGACTTTTACCGGTTTTGTGTCCCGAATACAACTAGATTTTTCAGTTTTATCTGTCAACCGAAGCGGTTAACCGTGGTTACGGTTAGTTACTTTCGGACCATAGCCTCAGTTCGCGAATAATGAATTAAGAAAAATGTCATCCGATGAAGAATTATTGATGTATTGTACTCCTCCAGAAATAGGTATTATAATATTTTTATTAATGTGTTATATTTTAAATATGAAAAATATTCATCTAAAATAGATAATATTAGGAAACAATCACATTATTTTAGAGGGCAGGAAGTAAATGTGTATAATATGACACTTTCCAACCTCCAATGACGTTAGTAATGACAGCATTACATATGTGGTTGTGAATGATAAGGTATTTTTTCGCGAGATCCCGTTGATATAACGGGAACTGTTATTCAGTTCCCACTGCATTTTTGCGATAGAACGGTAATAGGGGAGTATGTTAATGACGTAATTTGTAACGCAATAAGTTATAAAACGGGATCTCTTTCAGTTCCCGCATCTAGGAGTATGGTTACTGGCGGTTATAGAAATTTAATTGACAGGAGTGACATTTGAAAATTAATAAAACATTAATAAAAAATGTTGATCATTTTGCAACATAACAGCTAGTAACTGCGAAAAAGTGTTTATTTTCATTCTAAAAGCTGAAAAAACACCGTTTCATTATATTTGTCCAACCAATCCATATGATTCACCCTAGGGTGAAAATAATCATCCGAAACTCGTAGCCTGACTGAACTACGCAACATTACTTGTGATGACATAACTACGGGAAGGCTAGTATCAAAAAAATCGTCAATTATAGTTAAAACTAAAGAAAACATTTTTCAAACGATAGAAACAATTTGTAACTCGTCACTTTTTATTGAGGTTATGTTTATTTATTATTGTTGTGAAGTTAAATCTATCCGGTTAACCGGTTTATTTTCGCGAGAGATCATGAACGATAACAACCTTTCAAATTTCTTTGGTGGGGGTATAACCGCTCTGTAACCGACTTCACATCAACGGGATCTCGCGAAAAAATACTTATAGTATATTATTCACCAAGGTGGTGAAGACTATTATTATTGACCAAGCACCATAAGGTGCGAGGCTTATAAATATCTTCACCACCATGGTGTATATCCCAATTACATTAATAAAAGAAAATGTTGATAAGTTTGATCCGGGCAATTATCGTGGTGTTTCCTTATTATGATCTATTTCAAAATTATTAGAATGGTGTGTGAACAAGCAATTAATTTCTTATTTAAATAAATACAAAATACTCACTCAATGTCAATTTGGCTTTAGAGAGGATCTTAGTACCACTGATGCAACATTTGCTCTAATTGAGAAGTTACATGGAATCTTAGAACTTAAACAATATCCGTTAGGTATATTTTGTGACTTGTCAAAAGCC